>BRDA01027746.1:0-16256 GCA_036984385.1 Crenuchus spilurus | reverse complement strand
ACCACTGAGAGAGCAATGCCAATCCCCTCTCTCAGATCAAAACGTCTGGACTGAGGACTTACTTCAAACTTTCAACTATGAACTCTGTTGTGTGACGCTCCTGAACTCTGCCTGCCCAACTACATGCTGCCCTTTCATCTGTATGTCACTGAAAATAGTGAAACAGCTGCTGCTCTGCTGGTACAAGGACACGGAGGGGGGGTGCATCCCTGCACCTTCCTGTCAAAAGTTTTAGACCCTGTAGATTACATGCAGTTGCTGCATGCGCTTTGTTGATACAGGATGCAGAGAAAATAGCGTTGTTACATCCCTTGGTGCTCCATTGCACCCACCAAATGTCTCACAATTTATATGAAGTTACCACTCAACACACCTCTGCCCAGCTCTGTGTATGAGGTGATTCTCTAATCAACTTCAAATTTAACTATTAAGCCCACTGTTTGTCTCGCAACACAGTTGCACACTCTCTTATGTGTTTCATAGCCTCACAGGAGGATTTAGATTTGGGTCTTAACAGGTGATATGGTCACCATTCTGGCGAAACACACCAAATTGTTGATTGTACATGGTAATTTCTCTTGTTCTCTCCCTGTTCCCACAGATTAGCCTCCTCACCCATCTGATTGTTCTAGGTTCATGTCAGACGTTTAAAAAGGTCACCTACTACTGAGTGCTGCACTGCTGAGACGCAACCCAAGATGGACGACTAACACTTTACACATAGAAGTACTATGTATTAGTTGAATTACTCGTGGGACAGCCCCATGAGGTCACTTAAAACCCCAAGAGAGTTACCTTGTGGGATGATTGTTGTATTGAATTGCTTCTGTTTGATTCACTTGTGATCATCTTTTATTCACACCTGCTTTTAGTGTGATCATTTTTCTCTTAAACTGTAACTGAGGTTGAATGGAGATTTGATACCATTTATACATATACTATTTACAATGAACCATTAGTGTTTATTTAGACGCATTTACACATAGGCAATTATAGTAATTTAGTAGATTTTCGTGATTAAACATGTGGTCTCTGATTCTTTGAACAATCAGTCTGACAGATCATGTAAACTGTAACCAAGTATCTTCCTACAACCAGAACCACTTTTGGAGATTTGCTAATTTCACAGCACACTCATTAGCTGACCCTGGTAGATTATACTGATGAGTTTGATCAGAGGAGGATGGATCCCCTTTGTGAGTCTTGGTTCCTCCCAAGGTTTCTTCCTCCAGGCTCGAGGGAGTTTTTCCTTGCCACTGTTGCCTTTGGCTTGCTCACATCGGGCTTTACGTTTGATTTCTATTGTGTCTTATGCACGGTTATCTGATTCCTTTGGAATCAAAGAGAGGACTGTTAGAAACCTCTTTTTCATAGATGCATAAGACAGGTCATTGGAGTTCAGGCCTGCTGTCCTGCTCCTAAATTCATGGCTCCACACACATGCTTTGTGACAGTTTCAAGACTAGATGACTCCAAAACTATAGATTACACTTTAGAGGCCTTGCCTCTAACTTTCAGTGACAACAACATCTGATTAACATGTCTCCAAAGCTATCTGTTTAGTCTCTCTGCCAAAAGGCCTACTGAGCTAACCTTGGTGTCTCCTAACAGGACTTACATCATTTCAAACCAATCACGACCTTTCTTTATTTTCCAACCAATCACATCATTACACGGTTCCAAACCTGTGTGCCTTTGTCTCTCTAAAGCATATATACTCTGCTGTTCTGAACAATAAACTGGGAAACCATTTTTAGAACAGACTCTCTGTTATCATTTGAACTCCCCCAGTGCTATGCAGGCCGAGGAGGACGGAGGAATCCTGCATTCTACTAGTGTGTACAGCTCAGTATTTCAGTCAAATCCCAGAACCAACAAACGGTTCTAACAACCAGATACGTAAAACGAAGTCTCACGTTCTTTTACACAGACATTGAATGTAATTGGACAATTTTCCTCAGTAAATAAATAAAAGTCTAATATCTTTGTCTCTTAATCTACTTTTAGAACTTGTGTAGCAATCTGATGAAGTTTTAGGTCACAAATTAGACAGAATCCTATGCATTTTTAAAACTAAAATAAATTTACTCAGATTTAAAGTGGATTTTAATGCCTACACCTGTTCTGAGTTAGAGACTGAATCATCAAAACAATTTTACTCATGTAAGACGTTTGGATTAGGTTAGGTTAGGTTAACTTTAATCATGACCTGCAAGGGGATCAAACTGACACCCTTCCAGTCACAAGACCAGATCCCTAACCACCAGGCTACAGCTGCGCCTAATAGCAGAAAGGATGCTGTTGTTTAGCCTGTAGAGGTCTGTTAGCACTTTCAGGGAAATGCCTCCCCAGACCATAACTGGATGTGAGAGCATTTATACATACATATACTCAAAATTATTGTTTTGCTTTTTGTCACACTGCAAGAGATATTATGTTTGTCTTTTCATCAGATTCTGATGCTTCTTTCCTAAATATAGTTAAAAACAGGAGGAAAGTGTTATTTACAAAGTTTATTCTCAATACATTTATCATTAAGATTAAGGTGTTAGACTTGGTGAGTAGTAAAACATGATAAGTACAAACGGTATGCCCCTATCGCTAGCATTGTTGACCTGTTGGGAGCACTGGTTAAAAGCCCTGTATTTTGTAATGCTGGGAGTGAATAGAGGTAGGCTACTTAAGTTTGTATTTGTTATCATGTATCACTACACCCAAAGCCCATTTCACTATTCAATATTCAGCTATTCTTTAAATACATATGTTCTTAAATTCTTTAAGAATTGCTCAGAGGATCACTGAAGAATAAACTACCATCAGACACTCTCCATACAACAGATGATTTGGAAGGCATGCTAAGAAAGAGCCCATCATCAAACCACAAATGTAAGCACCTGGAGTTTGGAAATCACTACTGCAGCTTCGACTGGAATCACGTCCTATGAACAGATTAAATTAAAACGGCTTTTTGCCAACACTGAACATAAAAAGAAGGATGAAGACACTGAAAACCACTCAAAGGCCACCATTAAATATGATGGGGAGTCTGATGTGGAACTTTTTCCTCCAAAGGCTCTGGAAACCCGATTAGGGTATGTGGCTTCATGATCTGCGTAACCTCACAATGACCCTTCAGTTCACACTTCAAATAGGGGAAGTGAAGATTGTGTTTCACTTTTAATTATATAAAAGTTAAAACATACACACAGTTGAGAATTCCAAGAAAACCAAACTTCATGAAAAGTTGTTTATTCTAAAAACAAAAACAGTATAGAAAACACTTCGGTCCATTTCCAAAATAATCTGTCAGTCAGATAAGACCTTGTAAACTTCACATGAGAATGAAACATACAAGAGTACTTTTGATACCATTGTGCTACTGAGGTATTGTCAACTGTTTATATAAAGACACAAGGAAAACATTTACATCAAAAAGAACAAGCTCAAAATAATGTACAAAAATGTAAAACAGCAAATAAATATGATTCAAATTTAACCAACTCTAGTCTTTTCACTAGCAGAGACAGACAGCAGAGACAGTGGAAATGACGATATAATCAGTAGATGCAGTGGACACGAGTACAAAACAAATCTGTACAAAGCAAAATATGACGACCTCATTCCATAAAAACTAGTCTGTCCTATCATATGAGAACAGCTTAAGCATAGATCTGAACTTTAGTCTACTGCTAAAATGACAATTCCCTATCAAGCAATGAAAAAGCTGCAAAATAAAGGCTGAGGTCTACGTCAGCCCTTAGCTGCTAGAAAGCTGCTTCTTTTGTTCTGGAGAAACATCTGCAACACATGTGTCTCCTTAAAATATCTATGAATAAAATATCACTGCTGGACTTTCGACATCAGGGCTGCCTAATCCTGGATCTAGAGATCTACCAGTCCAGATCATTCAGATCCATTATGCCTGTCTGATGATCCTGAAGGCTTTGATTACCTCAAGGGAGTTAAACTCTGCAGGGTGGCAGATCTTCAGGACCATAACTAGGCACTCTTGCTCTACAACTCTGAGACATGAATGCCCACACAAGTTAAGATGAAGGCTAATACAGCTGCACACAAAGGACATCAAGTCCTTTAATGGATCAAACCTCTGACAAGCCTTCATTTAATTCAAAATACAAACAAAAAAAGTGTAGTGATGGCAAGATTTGCAGTCATCAATGTTCATTTTCACATGCCAACATTCAAAACAATGTAGGCGACAGGAGAAGAGCGGCATGTTCAGACTTGGCACACGTGTGCTGATGCCCACTGCTGAGTTTGTCAAATTTGAAGATGTAAGGCTTATGCAGTGTTCATACAATCATAAGATGAGCAGTCAAAAGTGGACTGTTTTGTGAGAATGCCAAGCATGCCAGACTCTATATGAGGTAGATATACTTGCAGCCATTGGCTCATAGCTGGCAGTCACATTTTAATGCCCAGTTAAAATAGAAAAAAAAGAAAAAAAAAAACATTGGGGTAAATATATGCATATACAAAGAGCCAGCATGCTATTCCACATGTAAATACCAAGAAATATGATTGATATGGCATTTAGGGGAGTCGTGACTTGAGTTCACCCTTTAGGTTCACCAGAAAATGAACAGCAACCAGTTTATATTGGACTGTTTGATCACATCAATGCAGCACAACTGGATTCTTTGCATTTGCGAGTACAATCAGAAGAAAAATAAAAACGTGTCTTAAAAGTGTAAGGTGTATTCACACAGAGTAAAAATCACAGTCTTTAAGTGAACAGAGGTCAATTAATCACAGTTCTAGACACCTTCTCGCTCGTCACTTCCCCTTTGAATAATTCATCAATACCCGTATTATAAGCATGACACCCTGAGGAGATAAAGTTCATCAAGTTGAACTGTGAAAGAGGAAGCACCAAAACAGAAAAAAGTTCCTACAAAACTGATCTAAAGATTTCCTATTCATGTGTGCTAGATACCTTCACAGTTCTAAACAAGATGCTACTGTCTGACAATAGCTTAAAACAGACTCTTGTCCTTTCTACATATGAAGGAAGCTCATGACAAAAGTAGGAAAAGTTGTGAGGCTTTTCACGTCATATTCATTTTTCTCTAAACTCACTATTTTAGCTTCACTGAGCACACAGGTGCACTTTATAGTTGTACAGTTACAGACTATAGTTCATCTGTTTACTTTATTAGCCTCCTTTCACTCGTTCTTCAATAGTTACAATCACCACAGAGCAGGTTTTAGTTCGGTGGTGGATCATTCTCAGCACTGTGGTGACACTGATGGTGGTGGTGGTGTGTTAGTGTGTGTTGGAGACTGTCCTCTATTAGACACACTTATCTTGTTGGTCTTCTAGATGTAAAGTCAGAGACAGCAGCTCAGCACAGTGTGTGTTGGTCCTCTAGTCCTTCATTGGTGCTCACATGATGCTGTTGACTGGATAGCTTTGGTTGGTGCACTATTATCACTCCAGTAGTGACACTGAGGTGTTTAAAAACATTAGCAGCTCTGCTGTGTCTGATCCACTTGCACCAGTTAAACACACTAATATACCACCTCCACATCAATGTCATGGAGAATGATCCACCACCGAAATAATACCTGCTCTGTGATGGTCCTTTGGGGTCCTAACCACTGAAAGACAGCACCCTGTGTGCTGGAGGCTAACAAAGTGTACAGACAAAACAGATCACTACAGTCTGTAATTGTAGAACTACAAAGCTGTGTGTACCTAATGAAGTGGCCAGTGAGTGAGCATATATCTATAAAGTGACTCACCCAGCATTTTAAAGTTCAGATGGGCTAATATCAGAGTCATGTTGTTATACAGTCATATATATACACATAGTAGCACATCTACTTGAAGTCAAAGGCCACTAATTCCAGTATTAAAGACTATTTCTAGTGCATAAACAACAAGAGCATCTGAATTCCCTGCGAGTCCATGATGTCAAACATTCTTGAAGGAAGCAAAACACAGCAGAACCAAGTGAAAGTTCTACTGTACTTGAATTGGAGATAGAGCCACCTGAGCAGAACCTTTGGCCCAGGTGGGCTCTTCTTCTATGAAACAGGGGATCTGTTCAGCATTCCGTACACTGCAATGTTAGTACATCTCAAATATTTTTCACGCAAACATGTCATTCAGTGAGAATTTGAAAGGCAACAGTGTGTCCACGGAGATCGGAGATGACTCGAGGACTTTCCACAGTCTACAAGTACCATCTGTTCAACACCTGAGTTTAATTTTGGAAAGGAATACCAAGTTAATATGTAACTCCTCATAACCTCTCATGGAATATTTCACTTCGCTGATCCAGTTTCTTTTTGCTGCGCACAGTACCTATAGTCTGGTTTATGTAGCCCCTGCTGGAAACGAGGTTAGAGGAAGAGTTCACACCAGAGTGCAGTTTTCATTCAGACAGGGCTGCAGACCTAAGAAAGATTTAGTAAAGAGATCCAGCATTGAGGCCCACAGAGCCTGTCCAGTTCCTCATTGTAGGGTGGTGTCCAATCCAGTGGAATTCACAACACACAAAAATGAGACAAAAATGACATTCACTCTGGAAAGAAACTGGTCTCTTCCCAATCATGCTTGTGTACTTTTCCAGTATCAGACAAGGGCAGGAAAGTGATCTAGATGAGAAGATGAGGCTCACGTTCTCCAGCTGATTCGCCCGTCACCTACACAGTAAAGATCATTTTAGGGTTTTTTTTATGAGCTTTCAACTTTACATTACAGAAATATCAAAATATGTGAAAACATCTGACAGTTCAAGTTCAGCAGAAACCGAAAAGGAGATGTATTATTAGATATTTCAGCTGGTTCACAATAAGAGGAAGTGAATATTTTAACATCATGTGGTCGACCTTCCTTAAAGTCCACTTTCAGCTTACACAATGGAATGAAAATCTACACAAAAGCTAGCTCAACCATGGAAAGTGTAAGTGATCCCACCTTTCACACTCCCTGTTTGTTGCCGGGACCACTTGGAGCAGCAGTGTTCATCATGTTCTGCCTAACACAGAAAGAAAAAATACCTTGTCAAAAGAAACGGTGCGTCATCAAATTCTTCCTGCACCTTCTGCAGAGCATGTCTAAGCAATATTAAAATCTTAAAATGTTTAAGTGTAAACTCTTAATGTACATTATATAGCAATATATACATGGTCAAATCAGAATATTATGACCACCTCTGGTTTGGAAGGAACTCGGCCTGGGATGTAACAGATCATGTGACAGGCTTTGCTGCATGTATACATATGTAAGCACACCCATCAGTAGTAGCAGACTGCTCAGGGATGTGAACTGACGGATATCCAAAAGGGCATGACAATAGGGTTCCAGTTAGAGGGTGGTAGCATCTTTAAAACTAACTTTGTGGGACATTCAGAACCAAGAGAATAGTGGTAAAGAACAGAATGAAACCGGGCTAATAAAGAATTCAGAGAAACAGATGAACTACAGTCTGTAATGATAGAACTACAAAGTGCACCTGTATGTGCATCTCAAAAAACACAAAAGTGATCAATTTCAAGTATTTATTTCTTTTAAATGTTGATTATGGTCTACAGCCATTGAAAATCTAAATGTCACTATCTACATTTGTTATATTATATAAGACCAATTCAAAATACATAAATGTTGTTCTGCTGAAAAGTGTGTACAGTATATGCACTCAGTACTTATTTGGGGCTGCTTTTAAATTATTTACTGAATCAGGGCAGCGTGGCATGGAGGTGGTCAGCCTGTGGCACTGCTGAGGTGTTATGGAAGCCCAGGTTGCTTTGATAGGAGCCTTCAGCTTGTCTGCGTTGTTGGGTCTAATGTCTCATCTTCCTCTTGACAACAGCTCATAGACTCTCTGTGGGGCTTAGGTCAGGTGAGTTTACTGGCTGCACAGTGATGCTGTGGTTACTAAACCAGGTGTTGGTACTTTGGGAAGTGTGGGCAGGTGCCAATTCCTGCTGGATAAATGAAGTCCACATCTCCATAAAGCTTGTCAGCAGAGGGAAGCATTAAGTGCTCTAAAATGTTCTAGTAGCTGGCTGTGCTGACTTTAGACCTGATATCACACAGTGGACCAACACCAGCAGATGACATGGCTCCTCAAACCATCACTAACTGTGTAAACTTCACACTACACTTCAAGCAGCTTAGATTGTGAGTCTCTCCACTCTTCCTCCAGATTCCGGGACCTTGATTTTCAAATAAAAATCACAGGCTGGTCACCTTCATGCCACACAGCACTGATGCCGTAATTCATGCAAAAGGAGCCCCAACTAAGTACTGAGTGCATATACTGTACATACTGTTCAGTAAAACAACATTTACGTTTTAAAAATAATTTGAATTGGTCTTATATAATATTCTAATGTTTTGAGACACTGACTTTTGGGTTTTTGTTGGCTTTAATCCATAATCATCAACTTTAAAAGAAATAAACACTTGAAATAGACACTCTGTGTGTAATTAATCTATATAAAATGTGTTCACATTTTTGAACGGAGTTACTGAAATAAATCAGCTTCTCAATTATATTACATTTTTTGTGCCACCTGCTGGATGCAAAGCTAAACTTCTACAGCTCTTACCATTAAAGTTGTATAATTAAGATCACGTTAGACTTACCCTGTATGAAATACATTTTCAGGAGACATTCCTCTTTGTGGTACCATCATGCCATGGAAGTGACCGGCAGTATGGACATGTCTGTACATGGCCATTCGGCTCTGGCCTGGGGAATATGGAAGGTGCTGGGGCCGCTGCAGGGCTTCCATGAGATGTGGGTGGGGATGCTGAGGGGGAAAATGTCCACTGGAGCGCTGGGGTCTTGAGGAATATGGATCACTGGGCCCTGCACGAAGCAAGGGTGCTCCACCCTGTTGCATGCTGGGATGTATGGCTCTGGGACCATATGGATAGTTCTGCTGGGGCTGAGCAAAGGTGTGGCGTCGGGCAGCAGCGTTGTGGCTGTCCAGATCTAGAATTTCCTTGGGGCTATCAGGATGGTCAGAGCCCTCCTCAATCTGTGCTTTTTTTGCTGGGCTGCAGCCCTCCTGAGTGTCAGCAGAAAAGCAGCCATGGGGTCCGTCAGGAAGAGCACTGGGAGAAATCAGGCTCCCACCAGAGCCTTCTGAACCCAGAGGGGACAGTGTATTCTCTCTTGGTCGACCATTGACTCCAGGACTTGGCATAGGTGGGTAAGAGTTAGACATCATAGGGTGGCGAGGTGGGTACTGAGGTCTAGGCCACTCACCTGCTGAATAAGCATGCTGGTTGTTGTGCTGAGGCTGAGGATAGTACTGGTGTTGCTGTGGCTGGTACTGAGATTGCATGTTGCCATGGGCCTGTGGGTGCGGGGACCCCATGTGGTACTGATACATACCACGTTGCTGATGATACGGAGGGTAATGAGCAGGACTGAGATGAGGGTTCATACACTGAGAGGGCGATGACTGGCTCGGATAAGATAAATGGCCAGAAAGAGGCACTGCTCTGCCCATGTACTGCCCATAATGGGGTGTTGGACCACCCATGCTTCCACTATACTGCCCCATAGTGATGCTTGCAGGACTGACAGACTGGCTGGCTTGTGTTTGGTTGTGAGGTTGCGGCAGTTCCATCCTGCCCACCCGAGTCTGTGACTCTTGACTAAAAGGCTGCTGCTTGTAGTGGCCATTGGCATTTTCAGGAGCAGCCTTGGCGTCTGGGTTGCTACTCCCTGAGTTTCCCCCAGACTCCGGAGTCAGTTCTCTGGGTCTCTGGTCCCCACGATTAGCAAGGGAAGACTGGGCCAGTGACTGGGACACAGGGTGGCTAGGTGGCAGAGAAGTGAGGGAGGGAGGATGCTGAGCACCAGGTTGAGAAGCACCTTGAGGAACAGTCTGGGGCATCTCTGACTGTGGGCCTCTAATAGAGCCATCCTGGGGCATCTGCTGTTGAGGGGTGTTTAGAGGTATGTGGGGTGGGCTACTGTGAGGATACTGAGGAGACATACCCTGAAGAACCTGCTGAGAGGGACCGTGCAGCATTCGTTGTAGAATATTTTGGGAGAAACGTGAAGTGTCGTTCTGGGACAGTGGTGGAGGGACAGTTAAAGGCATTTGTCGAGTGGGACTAGAGGACATTTCATTTGGATTCTTCTTAGTGATCTTCACAGAAGAAGCACCCTGAGATTCTGACTGGGACCCATTTAGAGACGAGGACTGGGAACTGTTATGGGATATCAGAGGATTAATTTGTTGATGGTTTTCATCCTTTGGATCCAGTCTGTCTTTTTTGGGTGTGGGCAGCAGTGATGCTTCAGCTGAGGTACTCTTCTGTAGAGATGTGCCACATTCAGGAGCACCAGGTCTCTGCTGACTACCACAGGGCATCGCTAGTCGATCGGCTGGACCAGGATTAGGAGGATCATTGGACTCCTTGCGTGACTGTTTTTCTGAAAATTCTACCACCAGACCTTGAAAATAAAATTAATAAAGTTTTAGCAACTTACAGCATTTTAACATTTATAATAAAAAACACCAACAGAGCTACTGTCCTGTAAAGGAGTCTTCACTCAAAACACACGTTTGATAATAATGAATAAATGGGTACAGATTTCTAAGTTTGATTTATTATTGGCAGCATTTGTTGGGAGAGCTCATTTGGATTACAAATTGTCCTATAATGACGAACCAATTATTAATGTTCTTTTATCATTGGTATTGACTGATTTCATGTAAAAAATAAAATAAAATAAAAATAATAAAATAATAATATATATGCACACGCGCACATACACACACATATATACACACGCACTTTTCAAACTTATGAGGTCAATAAATGAAAATGTGCAGGCAGTCTTTTTAGTGGTAGAACAGTGTTAGAGCTCCCCCTAGCGTCAATTTCGCAACTGTATGAGCACATGACTAATAAACCTCCTCGTTCATCTCAAATCAACATTTTTAAATTAGTGCATATTAAAATTTAGTTCATTATTATTCAGAATTTAATTCCAAAAGGTAAAATTTTATACATTTTATATTCACTACACATAACTCAACTCAGCTTTATTTATATAGCACTTTACAAGCAGCCTCAGCTGAGACAAAGTGCTGCACAGATGGTACATACAACTAAAACAAACTAGTGAGTAATACAACAAAGTAAACAGTCATTTTATGTTCACTACACATAAAGTGACATATTTCAAGCCTGTTTTGTTTTAATGTTAATCAGAACGGCTTTTAGCTCGTCAAAATCAGAATTCCAGAATCGCAAAATTAGATTATTTCAGATGTAAAATATTTTATTTTTAAATTACTCAAATTACTCTGGTACTATGATCAGAGAATCATGAGTTTGAATCCTGGTCATACTGCTAGTGGCTCTGGCTGTGCTCTCTCCCTATTACTACTAAGTAATGTCCGCTGGCTCAGGCGTCTGGGGTCCTACGCTTTCCTGCGGGCACATTGGCTGCCCAGCGATGATGTATTGGGAGCAGTTCGAAAAGAAGCGGTGGCTGACTTCACATGCATCGGAGGAGGCATGTGCTAGTCTTCACCCTCCTACAGTCAGGGAGTGTCCCAACAGGTGACTTAATTGGCTACTACTACATTGCAAGGAAAACTGGGTTAAAAGAAGAAAAAAAAACGGAGAGACAAACATCATGATATCAGCATTATATCTGCTCTAATTATTGCCAACAGCCAGTGAGAAACATGTTTGTACAATCGATTCCTACTCTCCTACCTTGGACTGTTCCATCTGCTCTTTGTATATCCACAGTGCTGTTTCCCTCAAGCCTGGAATGCTGACTTTCAGGACCAGATGCAGTTACTGGAGGAGGTTGATGGCTAACGTTACGGTTGGATGATGAGGCCGAGAGCTGCTGCAGGGCAATCATCTCTGGGCTTTCCATCATAGAGCCCATATGTGGCCTGGAGTCTTGAGGGGTCATGGGTGGCCTGTGGCTCATTGGTCCTGTGGAACCGACCACAGGCATCCTGTAGGGGCCATTTGAAGGGGGATATCCAGCAGGGTGTTGGGGACGCATCATACCATGATATGGGTGATCCATATTCTTCTCCTGCATCATGGGCCCTCCTGGTGACTGCTGTCCTTGATGGTTCGGCCAAGCACCAAATGGACCTGGTGGGGGTCCATAATGGGTGTACGAGTTATGCATGGGGACAACAGGTCTGGGGTATCCATTACCAGTATGCATGGATTGCCCTTCAGGGTGCTGCATTGATGGGTACATATTGCCCTCAGAAGGAGGAGTACACAGTCCTCCAGGCTGTATGGCCACCGGTCTTGGACCCAGTGAGGGGCCATGAGTTGGTCCAATGTAAGCATGCTGCTGATGTTGAGGCTGAACTGGTCGAGTTTCAGATGCCATTGGGTATCTGGGACCAAGGTGTGGACCACTGATAGGTGAACCCTACAAAGCACAAAAAAACACCTATTAATTAAAAACACACCCGATTTAACAAAAAATTCCATTTAAAAAGTCATTTTTCATGATGCTACTTGGTAGTACTGCATTTCAAATACAATTTTAACCATATTACTCCTTTAAAAGGTCTAAGCTCAGGATTAAATACACTCTTTAGGAAATCTATGTGTGTTTGTGTTGAGATGTCATACCTGCATGTTGTAATGAGGTATGTGTTGGGCTCCATGCTCGCCTGGTCCTCCAGTCATGAGGGGTTTTGGTCCTGGGTATGGATATCTGGGGTTCATCATCACACGCTGTCCATACATGCCTGAATGTGGAGGACCTGGTGGTCGCTGCAGCTGTAAGGAGAAAAACCTTTAGATGGAATACAAGCACCACTTTGTAGATTGTTCCAATTTCTTATTGGTGTGTTGATCTGCATTTAAAGTGCTTTAAACTAATCAGCACAGAATTTGTTTGTAAATGCAGTGTTTTGTATGAAATGCTAGTAAGACTACTTCATACACCATATGGACTAAACTATTTGGACGCCTGTTCATTCATCATTTCTTCTGAAACTAAGGCTATTAAAGAGTTTACGCTGCCTTTGTTGGGTTAAAATGTCTTTACTGCCTGGGAAACAATTTATTCTAGATTATAGAGCACTTATGTGAGGATGTGAATGCACCTTGCCTCTTCATCTGTATATCTGTTCATATTGCATTATGCATATACAATACTGGACATGGGGGTGTGCAATATGTATATGGTCCTAGCATGTTTTACCTGACTTTTACTGACTACTGTTTGTGTTTTATTTTATTTATTTTAACTACTGCAGAAATTTCACAGATTAAAATCTGTTCAAAAAGGTACTTTGGTCTAAATGGCCTGTTAATCTTTTTTCATTTAACACTTTATATTTAAATGGAAGATTAGTTTAGTTGTACCATTTAGTAAAATGCAAAATGGTATTAAAAACCAAAATGAAAAAGAATCGTGATAAAATTATGAAATAATATTTTTGTTTGGCGGCACAGAAAGTTGTACACTAGAAAGCTTTTGTGCTTGAGTGCCCTACTTGGCCCTCCCCGGGTGGGGGTGGAGTTATTTTGTGGTCCCCCCATGGGCACTTGGGGGCCCACATGCACTTTGTGAACTGCATGGGTGGAGCGCTGGCCCGTTTACAAATCTCTGACTCTTGTCTGTAAGAGGACATTTGAGATTTTTTTTTATTCACTGGATGTGACATCACTGCACAATCACTTGCATAATATTAATGCATCTCACCAACTTATCACTGCACATCACACCGTCAGGTTAGTTTACTGTAATATATAGCTTTATCTCATTTTCAGTCATTCTTGTTAGTTTGACGCTCTTCCTGCGGTATTATATGACTATTTCTGGGATTAATAAATCAGTCTATCCATCAATGTATCCATCCATCCATATCTATCTTATATCCATCTATCTGTTACAAAAATGTTACTGATGTCAGGATGTTGGATGATCTCAACCCATCCCAAAGTACTGAATGGAGCACCATTATGCCAGAGAACACCGTTCCGCTGCTTCACAGCTCAATGGTGGGGAGCTTTATACCCCTTTCTAGCCCTCACCTGGTAGTAGACATGCCAACAGGCTCATGTTTATCTGCTTCAGAGAGTCCTATTCAAACATCAGTACATCACTACTGGGACTAGACAAGCTGTATGTGAGCATTTATACATCTGTGTGTACAATGTGTACAACTTAAAGTAGCTGAATTCATTCATTACAAGAGTTCACAAACATTTAGACACATTGTGTACATGATCAGATCTGATCTGAAGTGTAGCCTTGCCTGTTGAGCTGGGTGGTACATGGCAGTCCGTGGATCGATCCCAGGGTGAGACTGTCCTGAATGGATGTTATGGGGGTGTGAGGGCCCATTGGTGAAGGGGAAAACAGATGGAGCAGGAGTGGTCTGGGGGTCTTTCTCCTGAGGCACCTTGCCTTCTTTGCCATTGCTGGGAGCTTTACGTTTCTGCACCTGTTCTGTAGCCCGGATCAGGCTTTCTGGGCCCGACTGACGGCTGGTTTTGCTCTTCTTCTTCTCCTTGCGGTCACGCTCTTCCTTGCTAAGGTGGAATTCCTCATCGGTGTCAACATCATCTGATGGGAAGTGCTTCAGCAGGGCTCTAGTGAAACAACGCTCCAGCGACTCGGCCATTATTGTGTACTCTGAGCAAACACAAAACACACAGACAAGACTCGTCCATTTAGTCCATCAATGTGACACAAAACACACATGCGTGCACACAGGGGGTCTTTGCTCTACTCTTAGAGCTGGTCTGCTGACCAGGTCACAGAACTGTGGTTGGCCTCTGACCCCACTGCCTGTCCCGGTGGGGGAAGAACATTCTGACAGATGGATGGCTTCAGAGAGGGGGGCTGCAAGGATGGAATGTGTGTATGGCAGGTCGTGGCACAGTGGAGGACAGCTCAATCACTCCATTACTCACTGTCAGCACCTCCACATACATACACCCTCCTCCACTACTCATGGACCCCTCCCTTCTAAAATGCAAGCCTTTACCTATTCATTTGATCACGATGACCTGTTTCTCCTCTGCTTCCACTCCAAAAATCAGAAAATGGTGAAAGACTTCATTTTTGTTCAGAATTTAATTCCAAAAGGTAAAATTTTATACATTTTATATTCACTACACATAACTCAACTCAGCTTTATTTATATAGCACTTTACAAGCAGCCTCAGCTGAGACAAAGTGCTGCACAGACGGTACATACAACTAAAACAGAAACTAGTGAGTAATACAACAAAGTAAGTAAAAACATTAAGTGCAACATACCAATGAATAAAATAGAAATAAAAACACAGTAAATACTAATAAAATAAAAGTCACATGCTGGGTTAAAAGCCAATGAATAAAAATGAGTTTTAAGACGAGCTTTAAAAATGGACAGTGATGAAGCCCGTCTAATATGTATCGGAAGGTTATTCCATAATTTTGTTGCAGCAGTAAAGAAACGTCTGAGCTTACGCTTTGCCCTCGGCACCTTCAGGAGCAGCTGATCAGCTGACCTGAGGCACAGAGTGGGAGTGTGTGGATGGAGCAGCTCAGAGAGGTAAGGTGGGGCAAGTCCATTTAATGATTTAAAAACAAATAAAAGAATCTTAAAATGAATTCTAAAATGCACGGGCAGTCAGTGGAGGGGGCCAGAATAGGAGTTATGAGCTCCCTCTTACGCACTCCAGTCAACAGTCTGGCAGCAGCATTCTGTACTAACTAAAGGTGTTTGAGGGAGGACTGGCCCACTCCAAAATAAAGTGCATTACAGTAATCCAGCCGAGGTGTAATAAAAGAATGGATTACTGTTTCAAAGTGCTCACGTGCAAGGATTGTCTTCACCTTAAGCCAGTTGCCTCAGTTGGAAAAAACTGGTCTTTACTACTGCACCAATTTGCCGATCCAATTTAAAATCACTGTGCATTTTAAAACCCAAATTACAAATTGCAGAAAGTGACATTCATGACTTACCACTGTCCTCCCCATTGTACTCCAGGCAGTTCTCAAACATGAGTTTCACATCTGATACAAACTCATCCTTGGCAATATACTCTCCTTCATTTAGTTTTCTTTCAATGGTGGAGAGATCCATTGGAGTCTGCGAGGACAGACATGAATAAGCAGAAAACATTTGCTTATGTTTATTAGAAATATTCTTAAAAGAGCAAAAAGCGGTCAGACAATCAACATGAAATAAATGAGAGAAATTCATATTTTTGTATGAAAAACAACTAAAATAGATGCAGTGCTTAGTCTGAGAGTTAT
>BRDA01027745.1:0-11144 GCA_036984385.1 Crenuchus spilurus | reverse complement strand
ATTTCAACATCATCATCTCTAAATGGAAAATCAATAGTTTTCTTTCTATTACTAAATATCATGTAATTTGTTTTATCCAAATTTAGTGATAATTTATTAAGTTGAAACCAAGTTTGTATTTTCACAAATTCTGTATCATAACCAACATCTGTTCTATTTTTTTATTTGAATCTGTTCCTCAGTTACCAATTTTTAAGAGCTCGTTTGCGAAACGTCCATGTTTCCAAACATCCAAAACTTTGACTTCCATTAAAAGTGAAGTATTTTTGGGCCCCGAGTGGCTCAGAAGGTTAAGACGCTGACACTATGATCAGAGGATTGTGAGTTAGAATCCCGGTCATGCTGTTTGCCATCAACAGTCGGGGCCCAAGAGAACAAAAATTGGCAGTGCTCTCTCTGGGCGGGTAGATGGCGCTCTCTCTCCCTTTCACTCACACATTGCAATGTCCACTGGCTCAGGCGTCTACTGATTGGTCCATTTGGAGCTTGGAATCCTGCACTTTCCTCCAAGCGTGTTGGCTCCCCAGTGACAGTGTATCAGTGGTAGTTCAAAAAGAGCCACATCACACACAACGGAGGAGGCTTGTGCTTGTCTTCTCCCTCCTTGAGTCAGAGACATTGCAAAAGTGAGGTTGAGAGTCCTAACAGATGGGATGGGCTAATTGGCTACTACGTACTGCATTGGGAAGGGGATATACTTTTTTTTCTTCTCTTGTAAAGTTATTATTTTGGAGGATTCATTTTTCTTCATTTTTACCATCACTGATAGGACAAAATTTGTATCTTAATTTGTTATTTTTTTTTGTCAACATTTGAGATGAATGGACAGCAAGTCTGTGGAAAAGTCTTTTCACTTACACTAAAAGTTAGGAATGTTTAAATTTGAAGAGAGAATTGAGCTTGTTGTGTGAAAATAAATGGCTCCTGTACACTTTGGACCTTCGGTAGGGAATTTTCTTTCTTGTCTTTGTGGAGGTATCCTCAAAAATCAATAAAGCACCTCAAAAAGTAGCTCATGAATGGACTAAATTTAAGACTGGAAGTCTGTTACTGAACAGCTTTTAGTTATTATTGCTTATTTTTTCAGTTGATGTTTCAGCCAATAGAGCTCTATGGAGTTGGTTTCATTCACTCAGTATGGCCTGTATAACAAAGCAGCATGACCTCGGTATACTGTAGACTGAAAAATGTACATACTGAATGTACACTGAAATGTATTGATTCAAACAGGCCATATGATCATGTTTCCCTTTTAAAAATACAGTTTTATCCACTTTAGTGATCAAATCAAGTCAAATGTATTTATAAAGTGCTTTTTACAACTGATGTCACAAAGCAGCTTTACAGAGTTAGTAATACTATAACAAAACACCACATCCCCAGTGAGCAAGCTTATGGCGAAAGTGACAAGGGAAAACTTCCTCAGAGCTGAAGGAGGAAACCTTGGGAGGAACTGGACTCACATGGGGGACCCATTTTCCTCTTATACTATGTATAAGTTCTTGATAAATCACATAATCCTATGATGCTGTTGGAGTGTTCGGGTGTACTGATACAGTGACAGTAATGAAACATTAATAATGATAATGGTAATAGAAACCAGTAAAGTCCATATAAACGTGATTGTTGTCAGTAGTGTACGGCTAATAACTATGAATATATTCACATGAAAATGATGGACACATCTGAATGATGTGAATTAATTTCCTTTCTTCAGTGTGTGATTCCCATTAGTGTCGAATGCCGCTGCACCTCAGAGCACAGTACAGCACATGCACAAATGCCCACCTTAGTAGAGAGTGTTGGAGAGGATAATGGTGATAATTGTTGGTGTAGGACGTTTGGTTTGATCTCCTCTTTAATTAGATGAACTAAGCAGTTTTCTCCGTGAACAGTCACCAGGCAACTATCGCTGGTCTGTCTGCCTCTCTTTTGCTGGGTCTCTTTCTTGAACTGTCTCTCACTCTCTCCTACTTTCTCTCTCTCTCTCTTTCTCTTAACCAAACATTGTTGAATTACAGTAACATGAGAATGAGAAAACAGTCTGTTGCACAGTAATATGGCCTAAAGGGGATATCCTACACATTCTTTTCAACACTACACATTTAAGAAGAATTTATGCAAATGACTTCGAATTGACTGCGCAGTTCAGGGAGAAAACTGAGAGTTTTATGGCATCACAACATCTCTGAATCTATAACAGCAAGTTCCTAAATGTAGACTCTGTATTGTACATTTTACAAAATTAATTGCTCACATCAAAAAATTTGAATATGGTGCAAAGTTCATTGTTGTTCAAAACTTAATTCAAAAAGGTCATATTTTACATTCATTACATTATAACTCATGAAAATCAGAAACCCGGAATCTTACATTTATTTTCCACTTTTATTATTCATAAAATGAAAACATTGGGAGGCACGGTGGCTTAGCACCTCTCAGCGCTGAGGTCTTGGGTTCAAGTCCTCATCTGGGTGGAGTTTTCATGTTCTCCTCGTGTCTGTGTGGGTTTCCTCTCACCATCCAAAAACATGGAGATCAGGTCTAAAAATGACCCTGGTGTGTGTGTGTGTATGAATGTATGTATGAATGTATGGCCAGATATGGTTGACACTCTGTCCTGGGTGATCCCCCTAGTGCTTGATACAGTCCTCCAGGTGGACGGTCGCTTCTGGTTGAGAGTACGCTGTGCGCGATTGGCTGCCGCTTCCCGCCAGTGTGTGTGGTTGAGTGTGTGTAAATGAAGTGTGTTAATTGTAAAGTGTCCTTGGGCTTTCAGAAAGGCACTATTTAAGTGTAACGTTCCTTCATTCATTCAAACAATATCAACCTTTATACAAAAAAAAGCTCAAAATGTGTCACCTCGTGTTTAATGAATATAAAATACATTTTGAAACTTTTGCAATTTTGCACACTACGTTAAACTATTTTTTTTTTTAGCTTTTTTAGTTATTTATTTATGTTTTAAGAAGATGATATGTTATCCCTTTAAGGCATCTGGGTCTGTTTTCAGCCCTTTTAATCTCTTCTTGTTTTGTATCTTTTCTTCCTCTACAAAGTTCCTACAGAGTTTGGATTCAGAGATGATGTAAAATGTCTGTGAGAGAAATGAGCATAATCAGAGAATGATAGTAAGGCTTCAGGGTGAAAAGTATCTTTCAGCATAATCAGTGCCGTGTTTAGTGTACAAGGCCGTTCTGAAGTCTAGTTGCGCATTAGTTCCTCCATATGCGCAGCAGTAATTAAAACTTTACTTTAAACTTCCTGCTCTATAGTGTCAAGCTGGAGCTTTAAGGATAAATGTAACATTATAGCTATGGTTGTATTGGTGTGTGTGTGTGTGTGTGTGTGTGTGTGTGGAGAGAGAGGGAAAGAGAGAGCAGCACAAGGGACCCAGTAATGAGGATGTGAAATCAAAGGAGGAGTCGGTAAACTAGTGGGGATATGTTCATGGTTCATACCAACCTACACACACACACAAACACACACACGCACACACACACACACACCCAGCTGTGCTCTCTGGAAGTTTGTGCACTGTGGCTGGCTTGTTAACGGGGAACGACTCGAGCTGGCCGCAGAAGAGTGCTGATGCTGACTCCAGAGACGTCGGAGAGAGAAGCTTTCTTCAGGAAAAGCTTCAAACAAAAGCAACATGGCGGCTTTCTTCTGTGAGTCGCTCATATGGCCCAGGCACTCTCTGCACAGCTCACTGTGTCTTTAGCTGCTAATTAATTCTGCCTGGTTGCCTGTATGCAGTATGAGTGCAGTTCCAGTGGAATGTGTGCTCACTAGCAGATGGTTGAGCGCTGCCAGCTGGTAACTGGAGGGTGCGCAGCGGGTCCCAGCAGACCTGTTAAATAGAGGGAGGAAGAAACTCTGAAGGTGCTGCAGGTACTGTTGTAGTCAAGATGAAGACTTTTCGCAGCCAAGACTGAGACCGGGAGAGGCAGAGACTGAGACGAGACCGAGACCAGATTGAGATTAGTTTTCTTCAAATAAAAATTAGAAAATTGTATTATTATATTCTGGCAATCTGAGGACTATACAACTACAACACTAGCTGTAGGTACATCATTCCAGTGAATTTTGATGCCCCAGATAAGGGGAAACATTCCCAGAAGCTTGAGTTACATTATGTAAACGTTCTCCAAATGTTCTCCAAAAAAACTACATCCATACTGTGCATGGCCTACATGCAACCATTTTAATGCTTACATATACAGGATGGTATTGTGGTTACAGGACACGTGAAGCTACTTTGAAAAAGCATCTTTTTGTCAATGAAAATGAATTGAATCTGTGTGTTCAGGTGGAAGGAAAGATTAGGAATATGGTTTGGTGTGTGTGTGTTTTTCTGTGTGTAGCTGATCCTGGTTTCGCTTGGTTTTCATGTGTATTTGTGATTCACACTTGTTTTGTAGGTTTGGTTGAATGTGTTTGGGTGTAAATGTGTGTATGTGTGGCAGTGAGCACAAAAGAGAGAGTTCTGTGTGTGTGTGTGTGTGTGTGGGTTTTCCATTTGGATGCTTTGTTTTTTACATTTTGTGTGTGGGCTTGGTGTTTCACGTGTGATTGGCATTCTATGTGTGTGCTTGTGTGTGTGTGTATGTGTGTTTTTTGTGTTTTTTTGTGTGTTTGGTGTTCGTAACCAGCTGCTGCTGTTTGCTGCGTCCCAGCGCTCCTTGAAAGAAAACAGCAGAGGAAATCGCTGACAGCTTATATAACAGGCTGAGCCTGGCAGAGCCGTGAGACTCTCTGGAAGCGTCCCATCTCTCCGGTGGAGAGGAGATACTCCATCACTGCACAGACGTCAAGAAAGCCTCGCTTTGCCAAAATCAGCAGCGCGGTGCCACACGAGTTCCCAACGACAGTAGCTGAGTGATTGTTCTGAGTCCAGCAGTGCTCGCTTGACACAAACAGCTCTGGATTATGGGAAACATTAGACATGTAGACAGTCTCTACATGTACACATGAACACAGTCCCTGTACCAAACACGTTTGATGGTTCCCAACACTTGTCTGTCAGCCAAAAGTCCTACCTGAACAACTGCACAAGGAGTCCCTCTTTAGTTTTAAGATGTATGCTCTTCTTGTAGATGAATCCTGAACTGGTTTGAAATGTTTCTAAACCAACCTGACACATGGGTTGTCATGGCAGAGCTCAAAGTAGCGACTGATGCTAATAATGTTTGATAAACAGTTCTGTCATTAGTTTATTACTGTAATGCAAGTTAGTTCAGCTGATTAGTCCACCCAAAAATCTCCAAATAAGCATCAAGCCTAGAGTTTAGAAAACTCTTATCTGTGGTGCATTACACCACTACATCCAGCACCAGACGTTCAGCCGGTCACCCCCAGGCAGTGACAAAATTTTGGACAACAACTTTATTGATCCTAATTGATCCTTGGATTTATTCATGCTTGAACAAAAATTACATTATTATTATTATTACTTATGAATAAATATTAAAACATTACTTACAAATTATTAATATTTTATTAATGATTACTAGTTACTATTAATAATATATTAATAATAACTATTAGGCATTATTATTAATAATAAAATAATAATATAAAACATTAATAAAATATTAATACATCATTAAACATTAATAAAATGTTAAAAGCATGTGGCATAAAATTATCACCCAATTCTGCGTTTCACCTTGTTAGTCAACTTCACTCCAACTCATTATCACCAATTTTACACTTATTTTTGGAATGCATGGTCAACAGATCTCATTTACATAACATTATAAATCATGTTGAGTAAAAATAAGCAGAAATTCTGAATTGTGTTGACAATAGTTAAACTTTGAGGCTTGTAAATGGATGGCTTATCACATACTGGTGGATACACACAAACAGACACGGATTCTAATGTTAATGGATTTTAATATGAAGCCTCTGATATTAAAATTCGTCTAGCTGACGTGACACAGGCAGAACAAACGGTCAACAACTTACAGTGGCAGGTGAACATGGACTGCAGGGGATTTAAACTGCAAGGGACCAAAACTGTGTTTTGAAAAAGTGCAGTTGATATGTCCCCCCTGCCCCCCAAATTACGTCTGTGCCTCAGGCATTTATTATCATTACAAGATCATATTTGGCCTCATGATACTATAAGAAATCAGGTGACATACCGGTACTGCTTATCAGTTTAACCCTCATATTCTGTTCATATTTAATAACATAATTTGTTTTTGGGGTCAATTTGACCCCAGCAATTTAACCCCCCTAAAAATTATCATAATTTCAGTCTCCTCTGACACAGACCTATTCTCCTCTGTCTCAGACACAGTCTCCCTTGTCTCAGACACAGTGTCCTCTATCTCAGACACTTTCTACTCTCTAAAATGTTGATATTTTATATGTTATACAGCTAAAACAGCCTGGGGTCAAATTGACTCCAAAGAACACTGATGTATATGTGTACAGAACGCTAAAAAAACATATTATCATGTTTATTTTATGTTTACTCGGTTATCAGCATGCAATTAGTAAAAGTCATTAAATATAAAGCAAAAAAAATAATGTTATATGTGTATTTAAAGACGTTAAACATTGGATCGGGTCAAATTGACCCCAAACATAATACGAGGGTTAAGGCTAATAGTTCTTTAAATGACTGATATTCTGTAGGTTATGGTACTTGTGGGTACCCCGTTATTTCAGCTTTATATGTATTTCTAGTTACTGTTATTTGGAACAGTTCTCAGCTCCATTTTAGGGGTAAACTGCTTGTAGTTCAAGATTTCAAGATTTTCAACTGTACAGACTAGGGATGTCCCGATCCGATCTCAAAGATTGGAATCCGGTCGATCACAGCATTTTTTAACTGATCGGTATCGGCTTTTCTGAACACAAACCTAAGCCCGATCTTTGTCGTAAACACAGGAGTCGTAAAACAAGAGCAGAGCTTGTATCACGTGTTTATAATGTCTGCGGTGTGGAATTACTTCAAATTAGAAAGAAAAAACGTTACAATTACAGCAGCGAGAGTAAACAGCGTTGGCTCTGCGCCCTCCATGTTGTTCACTCACTCACTCACAGCAGCAACAAGCAGCCGCTGGCACACGTACGCCACCCTTCAGTGCGGAGGAGTACTGCCCTGCCTATTAATTTTAATACTACAAATTTAATACGGCACCTAAAAAATAAACATTTAACAGAATACAGTGAGTTCGTTCAGACAGCTCAGTTAAAGGCTGTAACTAAGCAATCTACACTATCAGAAAGTTTTAAAAGAAAAGTTCTCTCGAGACAGCGCTATGGCCAAGAAGATCACAGAGAGGGTCACTGAATTCACTGCTTTGGATGACCAGCCGATCGCTGTGGTAGAGAATACAGGTTTTCAGCGTCTTTTATCGCTTTTGAAAACACTTAACAATAGTTTGGAAGCTGGCAGTTTTCCCCTAAAGCATTGCAGTTGTTAAATATAAACATTGGATTAATTTGATTAACTATAATGTAATGTGTGCACTGTGTGAAGAGTATTATCTAGTTCTTATCTAGAAAATAGAAGTATCGGTTTGAGACTCGGTATCGGGAGACATTAAAAAATTAATGACTCGGATCGGATCGGGAACAGAAAAAACGTGATTGGGACATCCCTAGTACTGACCAATTGATGATCACAAACATTGTGAGCTTGTTCTGCAGTGCTGGACAGAGAACACTTGAAACCCCAGGACTGGATTTGTCACTGATTTATAGACCTGTAGCACAAAGGTCATTCATTTCAGTCCTGGTGGGCCCAAGTTGAGGGCACAGTTTGGTGATTTTCCCACTCAAACTCAACTACAGCTGCGTTGAACCAGGTGTGTCTCAGCAGGGAAGCAACTAATCTGCACTGTTCTGAACTCCTGCCCTCTGTGACCAGAATGAATGACTCTCCTTTCAGCTAAACCTCTCGTTTCATTCAGTTCCACCTTGTGAGTGTTTTCCATTGCCCCTGCTTTGGTTTGCACTACTAAAGTCCTTGATGCTCAGGCATTATCGGACAAGGCCAGTGTGAATATTTACTGTAAAGTGGTGAGCTCCTGAATAAATGTTTTTGTGAATATTGAAGGTGGAGGATTAGTGGGACCTCCATTCAGCAGAAAAAAGGCTAACCAAGGCCAAGGATTGGAAATTAGATTCTTGCATGTTATTGTTATTATAAAAATTCCCATCTTCTGCTATAGCTGTGCCCCCAATGGAATCCCCTCTTCTAGCACGTTTGGCAGTAATTTGCATGGTGTTTTTTTCTCTCTCTCTCTCGCTCCTTATGCAGTCTGTTTTGGGTACGCCTGCATTACTTCATAATACAGAGCAGAGAGGATGGTGCTTTTTATCCTGTAAGAAAAAGGATGAGGTTTTATTGAGCTGTCCACAATTAGTCCTGAAGTCTGACAGTCTGGCCACAGACCCACTGGACTTTCCTGAGGCGTCTAATTGACAAAAACATCATCACCATTAAAGCTACATGCAATTTATATTTCATCAGCGCTCTAGTATTGTCTCCACTTTTTTTTTCATCATCTGTTCCCTGAATTAAAGACATCTGAGGAGGGAATTAGAAACTGTGCTATAGTGCTAACACAATTCACTTACTTGTCATTAATTCCCTCTAACAGAGTGATTAGCAGGGTCTGTCTAATACAGATTCTTCTGGGTTTGAGTCCACAGTGATTTTATTATATAATGCCAAGTCAGGCTTTAAAATAATGTTACTGGAAGATTTTCCATACAGTTCATGTCGGGTTGGCATCCAATGCAAGCAGCCACAAGTCAAGTCAAGTCAAATTTATTTATAAAGAGCTTTTTACAACTGATGTCATAAAGCAGCTTTACAGGGTTAGTAAACACCAAATCCCCAGTGAGCAAGCCTACAGTGACAGTGACAAGGGAAAACTCCCTCAGAGCTGGAGGAAGAAACCTTGGGAGGAACCAGACTCACATGGGGGACCCATCCTCCTCTGGTCAACTGATTATAAGTTCTTGATAAATCACATAATCCTATGATGCTGTTGTAGTGTTCAGGTACTGATATGGTGATAGTAATGAAACAGTAATGATGATAATAATGGCAGCAGCCAGTAATGTCCATATAAACTTGAGTGTAGCAGGTCGCAGTAGTTGGTTGTTGATGGGTAGCTGGTCTAAAGTGGCATCATGCAGAGATAGTGTTCCAACCTCCATCAGCATCAGGCCAGACTGGTGGGCAATCACTCACTCAGAAATAGACAGAGATGGAATTAGTTTTGTTTGGGTTTGTAAACTAATGACAGAACTCTGGCAGAACTATCTAGAACAGCCTACCTAAAAGCAGAGAGCCAGAAGGTAAAGTTATGTGCTGTGTTTCTGTATGTGTGTGTGTGTGTGTATCAGTAAAGCGTGGGCTGACACACACATGGATGTAGAGGCAGGTCAATTTTTAGATTGGGTCATGAAGCTGCAGATCACTTCACAATCGAACACCGAGAGACTTGAACCACAGAAAAATTGGCAAGATTGAACATCAGTGCTCTAATCTCCAAATTGGAAACCACAACAGTTGAACTGAGTTTTTTGTTGATCTCATTCAAAATTCAAAGATAAAAAGAAATGGAAGGGAAAGTCCACACATTCTTCAAAAGGTCTATATTATTCAATCAATGTAAACAAAGTCACTAAGTGTCTTAATGTATTTTTATGTGACTCTGAAGTTTACAGATTATATTTACAATATTTGGCAGACACTTATCCAGAGTGATGTACAACAGTGCTTTGTTTCCATTAAGAGAATTATCTCAGCTAGTACAGACAGGTTAGAGTCCAAACTCTTCAGTTGAGACACTTGTTAGAACAAACCCATCACTAATACCTAGAAAAAAGGAAAGATATACAATTATACAGAATATAAGAGCATTACAATGTATTACAATAAGAGATTTAAACTAGTACTCGCTTAAGTGCTCCACAAAGAGATGAGTCTTCAGTCTGTGTTTGAAGACTGTGAGGGACTCTGCTGTTAGAACAACCAGTGGGAGTTTGTTCCACTACCTCAGTGATAGGACAGAGAAGAGTCTTGATGCCAGTCTTCCCAGTGTCTTGAAGGATGGCATATCAAGCCGAGCTGTACTAGAAAGCTCAAAGGGCTCGAGGTCCAGCTCGAGTCTTGACAATCACCAAATGCAATGTTCACATTTGTGCATGTAAGAACCATATGTTTTTTTTAATAGCATTAAGATAATTTTTTACTATTTAAAGGTCAAATAAGTAAGTTGACTATAAGGAACTAAGTTGTTCAGTACGTGTCTTTAAAAAAAGAAAGCTGCTTGATAAATATTGATATGAAAACACCAGCTCTGGCAGCATATAACTATATATAACTATAGTGGGTTTTCCATTCATCAGTGTTTTTTTTTTGCAAATTTTAAAACTGCACACAATAAAACTAAATGTAAAAGCCAGAGATTTGAAAAAAAAAACATGCCCACATATCACAGAGTTTTGACATTCAGACGAGGTGGAAAGTTTGAAAATCATTAAAGACAAATTGTGAAAAAGGCTGTGAAACCTCACAGCTTTGTCTATGTCACAGTCTCGTGTCCAGGTGCATCTTGCCTCATATGTCTCATTGTGCTCACCTGTGTCTTGTTATTCCACAGCCCTGGTTCCCCAGCCAATGTGTGATTATGTTTGGTTACCTCATGTATCACAGTCTTCGTCTGTCATTATAATGTCTTTGAATTCACGTGTTGCAACAGCCAAGTCACATATATTATAAAGAGTTTATGGTAAATAAAGAGGTTTTGTTGCAGCGTGCACCCTGCCTAATACTCCTCCATTTTGACAGGCTGATAGAGACAGTTTTTTTCAATAAACCATGAGGTATTGAGCCATAGGCCACATGACTCTGTTCTGCCTGATCCAAACAAAACAACTGAGTGTTAGTGTTGTCTGATGTAAGGTGGACATTGTTGGGATAGTGCAGAAATGTCAACCATAATGATTAAGGTTCAGCTCCCATTGTTTGCCCTTCCTGGTGTCTCTGAGCTGCTAGAAACAGAGTGGTATATCAGTGTCGGATGCTCTAAGACTGCAAGGGAAGCTCAGCTTCCCCTAAAATGTCAAAAAATAAGTGATCAATAATATACTGTTGTGTGTAC
>BRDA01027742.1:9569-32920 GCA_036984385.1 Crenuchus spilurus | reverse complement strand
ATAGTGTTTATTGAGGTTGTTTATGGACTAATATCTCTATTCTAGTGATTAATAGTGTTTATTGAGGTTGTTTATGGACTGATATCTCCTATTCTGTGGTATCTGTGATACTCCTACATCTCATGATGTCTTGGACAACATGTGCTAAACATCCTGTGGACAGTAAACAGTTGTACTAAAGTCTATAAACTCACTGTCAACAACTTGTGGGAGACACCAAAAATTAGTTAAAAAGTGGTGACACTGTTCTACCTCAACTATTGATTGGTAGTGTATGTCCCACTACTGCCAGACCTGCAAGTGGAAAATATTCTAATATGGAAAAGTACATCAGCAAAAAATATTTTTTTCAGAACCAAGCCACAGTTTGTAGCACAGAATTCAAGCACTGAATACAGATTATTATTATTATTATTATTATTATTATTATTATTATTATTATTATTAAAATAGTGAAAACCAAACTGAAACTCAAAATTGAAAATCTCATTAAACATCAAAATATGTACATGATTTAAATCCATAGTAATCTGGGCAGGATTACCTGGACCTAGAAACCATTGCTCTGTTCACATCATAGTTTGTCTAATCATATAATCCTCCATGCAGGTCTGGGTGGTGGGTTCGGCTATATTGTTGGTGGCATCAACTGGGACCATACCGAGTTTGGGAAATCAATGGGAGGTCAGCTCCGGGTCATCTTCCTCTTCACCAGCATAACCCTTGTAGCTGCGACAGCTATGACCCTCACTAGCATCCCAGAGCGACCTCTCCTGCAGAGCCAGCCTCAAAACAGGAACTCCAGAAACCTGAAGAGTCCTAATCTCCCTCTACCTCCATCACCTCCTCCACCAGCTGGAGCTCTTAGCCACCAAGAAGAGGAGGAAGAAGAAGATGGCCTGTACAGTTACCAGTTCTCTGGCCGCAGGTACCCAGATCAGTTGGGCCACTCGTGTAGTGCTAACGCCAGACTCTGTGCAGGTCTCAATAGCCCTATCTCCCCCCTCAGCCCATTAACGCCCAAATATGGCAGCTTCATCAGCCGAGATAACACTCTAACCGGCATTAATGAGTTTGCATCGTCCCTGGGGACATCATACATTGACACTGTATTGATTGACTGCTACACAGGACAGCAAACACCCCAGCCACTGGAGCCCGAGTCTGTAGCTCCACCCCTTCCCCCAGGAGACACGCCCCCTGCTCAGGTGTCTCAGCCCATAGAGGTACCCGCATCATCTGACCATTCACAGCAAATAGAATTTTTGCAGCCCAATGGAGATTTGCAGGGAACTGAACAGTTGCAAACGAATGAAGAAGTCCAAGCCACTGAATGTTTGGAGCCCACCGAGACCCCTGAGCACGCTGAGACTCCACAGGCCAGATCACATCGTGGCAGCACCTCAGGGATCCTGAAACGCCCTCAGAGCCTTGCCTTAATGGATGACCCATTGATCGTCCCCAGCACTGGCCTGGAGGATGGGCGCAGACGCACTGTAACCTTCAGCCAGCAGGTAATTCTGATTTAAGAACAAAGCAGTGACGTAGCTAAAGTCCTGATAAATATAGAGTTTTCCTCTCTAAATTCACCAAAGGTGGTTGCATCTTCTTTGGTTTTGTACTGCAGTTGTAATGCTAGTAGTTAAAACTTATTAGCATTTCCCCAACTGCTGAACAGTGTGTGTCGATTACTGAGATTGATGTGCTACACATCTTGATGTATTGCCAATTTATTCATTCAACTCTGCCTTCATTCTCAGTGGAGAGACTTGAGAATTGACCGTTGATGGTGGCGATGAGTGTGAGCTTGAGAAAGGAAAGGAGGAATCATTTTAAATATACATTTATTGGTCAGATATTATTGCTCAGATTTCAAAATAATAAAGACACAAAGATGTTATTTTTATTAAGAGCCGTCAAGTCGATTCTGATGCCTGGTGACCATGTAGATAGTGTTTTCAGAACATCATGTCTTATGTTTTGGTCTTCAGGTTAATGGCTTGTCCATGATTCCTCTGACTGTATCCATCCTTGTTGCTGGTGCTCTTCCTCTTTTACCTTCAACTGCTCCAGCATAACTGTCTTCTTAAGTGAACTGGTTCTTCTCATAATGTGTCCAAAATACGCTTGATTATCTTGATTCTAGTGAAAGATGAGCTTTGATTTGATCGAGGAGACATTTATTTTCTTTACTGTCCAAGATCAGGGTCAAATGCAGAGGTCAAATTCTGTTGTGTGCATATCACATTGCCAAAAAGTTTAATGTAATTTAATCCAACACTAAAGTTCAAAGCCATCAATACACTTCCTGTCCTGATTTTTATTGTCCAGCTTTCACATCAGTAAGGAACCAGAGAAGACCACAGCCTGGACAGATCTAGTCTTTGTTTATAAAGACAAATTACGTTTGTTGAGTCAGTTTGAGTCATATTTCCTGACTGCTCAGTCCACTTGTTCATGACTGATGCTAGAAATTGTATTTCTCTGTTAGAAGAAATGAGAGAGGCCTTGAGTGGCTCAGCAGGCTAAGACGCTGACACTATGATCAGAGGATCGTGAATTTGAATCCCGGTCATGCTGTTTGCCATCAACAGCCGGGGCCAAGAGAGCAAAAATTGGCAGTGCTCTCTCTGGGTGGGTAGATGGCGCTCTCTCTCTCTCCATCACTCGCACATTGCAATGTCCACTGGCTCAGGCGTCTACTGATTGGTCCATTCAGAGCTGGGAACCCTGCGCTTTCCTCCGAGCATGTTGGCTCCCCAGTGATGGTGTATCAGCGGTAGTTAGAAAAGAGTCGGTGGATGTATCACACGCAACGGAGGAGGCGTGTCCATGTCTTCACTCTCCTAGAGTCAGGGACAGTGCAAAGTGATGGAGAGAGTCACTAATGGGTTGGGTTAATTGGCGACTACCACGTTGGGAAAAGAGTGAAAATTGTGTAAAAATAAAAAAAAACAAAGAAGATGAAGAAGAAGAAGTGAGAGATAACTCAATGTGAGTGGCTTAAGGCAAGTGTGTGATGATGCTGTGATTGTTGGCTAAAATGTCCATTTCTTATTAGTTACGTTAGCTGTGTAGCTTTGGTGCGAAGCTAAAGAAACAAACTTCAAACAACAAACTCTTACACTTTGAGAAAGATAATAACTAAATTAGATTTTTTTTATGATTTTTGAAGAGGAGTATGTAAATGAGCCTGCACTGCAGATCATGTGTGTGTTAATGTAAGACACTGGCATATCATAACACAGTGTAACGTTTCCTTGCGTTTCATAGTGTTCTTTGAAAAAGTATCAAAATAATTTTTGGAGCAACAAGTAACCACGCAGGAAACTTCTCTGCATGCTACGCTCATCTTCTTGCTTTGGTCTTAACTGTATTTGTAGCTGATGAAGTGTTTATAACTGTAATATAGGCCGGTGCAATAGCTCCACTGGTGCCTTTCTGTAAACTTTAAAAATGTCTATTAGTACTGCAGGCAGCTGACAGATGGTGTTCTGGACCCCCGCTTGGTTTAGGAATGGTTGTTAAAGCTTCACACAGACATCTGTCAGTGGAATACACTGCCATCACAACATCTTTACCAAGGCCATTTCATACCACTTCACACTTCCCACGTCTGTCATGTGGCCTTCCAGGTTTCCTGACATTACAGCAGTGACTCTGCTGGAGCGGCTTAAATGACATTTTTTCACAGTTCACCCCTTTTTTAGCTTTCCATCACTTTAAGAACATTTAAAGGAATGAAATGGTTCACCCAGAAAATCATATTTACATATTTTTCCACTTTTTCCATTTGCACCTCAGGTGTAGGCAATTAGGCAAGACATGGTTTCAGTCCAAATGTTGCTTCTTTCCTTTAGAACTGGAGCCAAAAGGCTAATGTTAACAAACATTTCATCTCATCAGTCACCAAAATCAACGAATCTGCCAAAATATATCATCAAAACTTCTCTTAATCTGCTCATTCCACATCCAGATGCTAATTTAGGCCTCATAGAGTAGTTGATGTAGTTTAGGACACGGTATGAGTGTGAAGATGTATCAAATTCTCACCATTACACGCAGGCACTTTAGACAGCAGCAGGGCTGCTAGAAGACTGACCTTGGATCAGTCTCTTCCATATGCACGTTGGTGATCATCACTAAAACGTAGTCTAGATCAGAATGTATTCTTCACAAGCCTTCAGCCGCACAGGTTTTTGTTATTTAAAGCTCAAATGTCATACTGGGTCCTATTTTAGCAAAAACAACAGGGCTACTTAGGTGACTATTGAATTCTAGCGCTTTATTGAATTTAGCAATGTTAGCCTTTCAGCTTGAAACAAAAGAAACACAATTTGGCCTCCAAACATGTCACTCTGATCGAGTACATCTGAAATGAGTGAAAAATTGTGTAAGTTTTAACCATTTCATTAAGGAGATAAAAAGGTAGTTCAAGTGTCATCTGATGTAAAAGTTTTAATTTTTAAAATTAAAAAAAAAATGTGTTTTAATCTCAACATTTATGTCACTGGTGTAATATATCAAACTGTTTTTGTCTCCATAGGTGGCAAACATCCTCCTGAATGGGATGCGTTATGACAGTAACCTCAGTGACAGCACAGAAACTATAGACACTCAAATGTCTATGAAGCTGCTCTGCATTGCCATCTACAGGATGCCCCCATCCCTGCGCAGTCTGTGCACCAACCACTTTCTGGGTAAGACAATCAGCTGTCAGCTTAAAGTGAACACTTCTATTCAGCACTTGTCATATTAATAACTGATGCTATCTTAACAAAAAATAATTTATCTATAACCAAAAGCACCAAATGGTATTTAGCAGCTATTAAACAGTCAACTACTGACTATATACAGTGGTAACCCTACTTACGAGCATCCCTACTAACGAGTATTCTAGGTAACGAGTCGAGATCTTGGAATATTTTTGTTCCAGGTAACGAGTAAAAATTCCAGCTAACGAGTAGCATAAATTTCTTCAAGTATGCCAAACCGCTAGGGGCGCTGTGGTCGTAGCATCTCCTAGATGCTAGTGTAGAAGAAGAGGTCAGTCAATACCTTTGACTGCTGTCCAGTAAAAGTGAAAGTGCTAGTGAAAGCGACACTAAGGTAGCAAAAGGTAGTGAACAAGAAAGTTAGATACATTTTACTTTTACTTTTCATATGATAAGTGTAACCATGCCATGCCAAACACGTACGCCCGTCCTCCTGTCCTCCTTAGCCGCCAGCCTACATGAGCACCGTCGGTCTCCCTCTCATTAGCGGCCAGCCTACACAAGCACCGTCGGTCTCCCTCTCATTAGCGGCCAGCCTACACGAGCGCCGTCGTCGTCTCGTTTATGTTTTAAAAAACCCATATAAACACATTATTTAGCATATTAAAGTATACTGTATATTGACCGGCATACACGGATTAATCAGTTTTACATGTATTCTTATGGGGAAAATGCATCCAGCTAACGAGCAAACCAGCTAACGAGCTCGACTCCTGCACAGATTAAACTCGTAAGTAGGGTTACCACTGTACTAATTTTTCTCAAATGATCTGCTCTGAGATTTGATCTGTTTTAAAGTCATTCTGTATTAATTTTGTTACCATTGTAATTTTAATGTCATACAGTAGGGGTTCCCAAACTTTTTACCCAGCATAGATGTTCTGTGGCAAGAGAATTAATCAATTAATATCAATCAATCTACTTTTATTTTCAGTTGGAAACATTGATAGTGAGTAGAGAGCACTTACAACTTAAAGGGATTAAAAAAAAAAATTAAAATGAAATTTACTGGAAACTAAAATGGAAGAACTACATAAACAAATTGACAATAAAATCAAACAAGATCCATCCATGAGCTTCTGCTGATCCTGATCAGGGTTGTGATGAGTTCCCACCCCTTCACCAGGCACAGGGCCCCTGCCCTTACACTATCTTAGCTAAACCCAGAACAATTCACCAAACCTCCATATTTTTGGACTGTGGGAGGAAACCCACTCAGACACGTGGAGAACATGGAAACTCCACCCAGATGGAGACTAGAACCCAAGACCTCAGTGTTGAGAGTCCAGGGAGCCCAATCAAACAAGATAGATAAATACAAGCAGATTTTTTACAGATAAAATAAAATAAAATGTTGGGGAAAATAACAAAAATAGTAAAAAGAGGAGAAAGTAAATGATAAACTAATCTAGAATTTTCTAGAAACTAAAAGTTAAAATGACTGAGTGACACAAGTGAACAGCGATTTAGAGTCTTCTGTCATTAGACCCAACCAGCTTAATTTGTTTAGCTTAAAAGCTTCAATCAGCAATCCCTCAGCATACATCACAGAGCATTAGCTGCTCATTTACTGGAGCTGTGCTTGTGAAGCCTAGGCTTGGTCCTCACTGCTGTATTTCCATTGTTATTCTCGGTTTTCTTAGTCAGAGATACGGTGACTGCAATACTTGTACAAGGTCCAGCCTTAAGATCTTCAATTTTGAAAGTAACTGTTTTTCACCATTAATTCTTGATGGGCAAAACTCGCACAAAATATTAGATAAAATTGAACTCAGACTCAAACTATTATTGACTTAACTAGCTTACCAATCCACCAGCTAGCTGTGTCTGTTTTGTCTGTAAGTGTACAATGCCAGATCAGTCCACAAGCTCAACTAAATATGTTTTGTTTTTGTTAATAATTGACACAATGATACCTAAAAATATAACAAAAAATTTACATTTGGTAAATTTGGTAAGTGCCTCTGTGACCCACCAGGGGGCCATATTGTTAGTCCACATGTTGAAAATCACCTGTATATTTTATAATCATCATCAGCTCTGTTCAATCTAAAATCTGTTGTTACCTATGAAGTTGTTCAGGACTTATTTGATGTATTTATCACAAATAAATGGGGTTTATATTCAGGTTTCTAAATTAACTTTTTTGATCACCAGCCAATGTGGCTGGTAACTCTCTAAAGTTACTGGCCAATCAGAATTTCCACTAGCCAAATTTTATGCGGTAAAAATAAGAGAAATGAGTGCCACTGAATGCATTTGATAATTTTATTAGCATTGTTAGCATGAAAAACACAACATGCAAACAGTGCAAACAGGTTTGGAATCAATCTATCTATCTATCTGTCTGTCTGTCTGTGTCTGTCTATCTATCTATCTATCTTTCTTTCTTTCTTTCTTTCTTTCTTTCTTTCTTTACAAATATATATTATTTGAACCACGTCTTCAGAGCTCTTCTTCTTTAGAAGCGGCATCAGAATCTGAGCTACTCTCATTTTTTGCTGCACGGTTGCGCACAAAGTTAGGCCTGCGTGAGCGCACCCCATCAGCATGTCATATATCAATGGCTTATATATATCAATGGCTATGGATGGGTCAAAGTCAGTTATGTCAGGTGAGCACAACTGTATTTTCAAGAGGTCAGAGAGGGTATCATCTTAAAGGCGTGAGCGCTAGTCACGTTTCGGCCCGTCAGCCATTTGGCATAAAATTTTCTTTTTGTCTTTTCTGTCCTCATCATCACCTGCCTCGTTCCTCTTCTCGCTCCTCTTCTCCCCCCCAGCTGACTCAGTCTGTCCAAGTCCCAACCACCGCCGCATTTAGGTTAAAAGTGTTAGCATTCATTTCCATGGTGTCTCGCGCTATTTTCACTACAAACTGTACGCAGCCAATGGGCGTTTAATGTCATGACGTAGCGTTAAGGCATATAGTGTTCATGGGAAATATAGGAAGTACTGCCAGGGGACGAATGACCGAGAATGGAGCCTTATGTATCATGCATGTAATGCCTCTTGCATCACTGGCCAAATTGGCTAGTAAGTTTTTATTTACAACCGCCAAAATGATTTTTTACCCGCATTTGGCGGGTTGGCGGGTGTTAATTTAGAACCCTGTTTATATTATTGAAAACACTGACTCCAGACTTGATTGTGTATATTATGTAAGATTATGTTTTTTAACCCAATTTTCTCCCAATGTGTGTAACCAATTCCCGCCCATTCGTTGTCTCTCCCTATCACTTGTAATGTCTCTGACTCTAGGAGGGTGCAGACTAACACAGGCCTCCTCCGATGCATGTGAAGTCAAGCTCCGCCTCTTTTCTAACTGCTGCTGATACATCACTGCCGGGCAGCCAGCGGGCTCAGGAACACTTAGGATCCTCAGTTCTGATGGATCGCCTGGCAGATGCCTGAGCCAGCAGACATTACGTAGTAGTGCTGTGGAGATGCCATCTTGCCCGCCAGTTTTGCTCTCTCAGCCCCACCTGCCGATGGCAAGCAGCATGACTTAGAATTGGAACTTGCGATCCTTAGATCATGGTGACAGCACCTTAGTCCGCTGAGCCACACAGGGCCATGTAAGATAGAGTTAACAATCTGCAAATGCTTTAAGTCTGTACTAACTGCTGCTTTTGCCAGGCTGGCTGTCGTTTGAAGGGATGCTACTTTTCTACACGGACTTCATGGGTGAAGTAGTATTCAAAGGAGACCCCACTGCGCATCACGACTCTGAGGCCTACAAGCGCTACAACGCCGGGGTCAGCATGGGCTGCTGGGGCATGTGCATCTATGCATTTAGCGCTGCTTTCTATTCAGGTCAGTTTCATGTACATGACCACTATGCTGAACATGCACTTTGTTGATTAAGGCATCTCAAAAAATTAGAATATCATCGAAAAGGACAGTTTATATCGATCACAGTTTATGTCAGTAATTCAAATGAAAAAGTGAAACTCATATATAGATTCATTACACACAGAGTGTCTATTTCAAGTGTTTTTTTCTCTTAATGTTGATGATTATGGTCTACAGCCAATGAAAACCCAGAAAAAAAGTCAGAATCTCAAAACTGTAGAATATTATATAATTAAAACTATGATTTTAATACATAAATGTTGTTCTACTGTAACATATGTACAGTATATACACTCAGTGCTTAGTTGGGGCTCCTTTTGCATGAATTACTGCATCAATGAGGTGTGGCATGGTGATCATGCCTTCAGCTTGTCTGCACTGTTGGGTCTGGTGTCTCTCATCTTCCTCTTGACAACAGCTCAGACTCTCTGTGAGGTTTAGCTCAGGTGAGTTTACTGACCAGTCCAGCACAGTGATACTGTCGTTATTAAAGCAGGTGTTGGTACTGTTGACAGTGTGGGCAGGTGCCAAGTCCTGCTGGAAAATGAAATCTACATCTTCATAAAGCTTGTTGACCCCTATTCTAAGCACTGTTTGCCTGTATTATCTATGAAAATACAAATATTGTGCCAGATCTGGTATCAGCAGATGCTCAATATTAAAAGACTGTAATCTGGACTGATTTATGTGTAAGATCAGCCTGCTTAACTGAATGTTTCTTCTGTGTGTACATCCATCTGTGTTTTGTAGCAATTCTGGAGAAGCTGGAGGAGCGTTTCTCGTTGCGTTCGTTGTATTTTTTTGCCTACCTGGCATTTGGTTTGGGCACAGGCCTGGCCACTCTCTCCACCAACCTGTACGTGGTGCTGTCCCTGTGTGTGACCTACGGAGTGCTCTTCTCCTCTCTCTGCACGCTGCCTTACTCTCTGCTCTGTGAATACTACCAGAGCCCACAGGTAAGAAAGCCATTTTTGGGTGAGAAACATGTCGATGAGTGCATATAAATGCAGAAATACTCCAATATTTTCCATTTACAAATGTTAGCAAGCAAAATGTAAATTTCCCAAAATTATATCTCCGAATAAGACATTTTAGCACTTTCCTCCCCAGTTGAGCATTTGATTCAGCATGTGAAGCCACCGTAGTTCAGACAGGTCTGACAACCAGCAATAAGCTGAGATAGGTGTGGAGTCAATAAAACAACGAAATATAGTTTAGAATCTCTGAGAAATTACAGTACAGTGGTACCTTGAGATACGAGTTTAATTTGTTCTGTAACAGAGCTCGTAAGTCGATCAACTCATATATCAAACAAATTCTCTCATTTAAAATAACTGAAATAGATTTAATTCGTTCCAGCCCAGTGAAACATCCCCAAACCATCCTAAATTACGGACAAAAAGACATCTTTTGAATTAAGAAACACAGATATATACACTTTACCAATGCATAACAAAAGATTAAAATTCAGATTTCAATAAATATTAGTGTAAAATAATTTTTGGGGAATTCTCGCTGTAGCTTTTTAAATTTGCGGGTAGTAAATTTGCAGTACTGTGTAGATGCGTGCACTACAGTAAAATCTCTCTTCTCCCATTTCACTTCAGCATCCAACTGTTGCCAAGAAATTCAGCAACTCGCTGAAGAATGTGATGCCAGGGTTCGTTCTTTGCTATTCAGTACAAAACAGTTTTCAGTCACATATCTATATTCAGGGCCAGCGCGCGCACGCGGGCTGTGCCTGCCTCTCGACAGCACGAAATAATATTAACAGTATTTAATATATTTACTGTATGTATGTTATTTAAAATTAAATGGGTTTAAGGGTTTAAAACATTTTTTCTATCAAATTTTTTCAAAAAGAAGGAGCACAGCACTTGAGATTGGACTTGATTCTGTGGGTAACACGAGAAGATGCAGGTGTTGTGCTGCCCATACTGGACCTTTACGCCAAAGCGCCAACTAACAGCAGCCACTCATATCTTGAAATTTCCCTCGGATCTCGAACAAAAATACGGAGTCGCAGCTCGTATCTTAAAAAAATTTGTATGTTGGTCTGCTCGTATCCCAAGGTACCACTGTATTTATGTTTAATAATGCCCTACTAGACATTAAGCACCCTGCCTATATGGCAAATTGCTGTTTTGTGTCAAATAAAGCAAATGAAATAAGACTATTAAAATAAAATAAATTCTTATTTGAGACACAAGATATATTATTTAGTCTCCCCAATCCACACACTTATGGTTGTTTTTGAAGAGATGAGTGACTTTAAGAGGGGAGACTCTTGAGAACTTAGAGAGGAGTTCTTGGCAGTTTGTGCTCCTGCTCTTTTATGAAAGGAAAAAGAGATGGAATGGGTGGTGGTTAGAGCAAAAACTTCATCACTAGAAATAGAAGCTAGATATGGAAATGTGTAGGGTGGAAGGAGGAGGAGCTTTGAGTGTTAGTTTCTTGACCCACTGAATCAGACAGGAGTGTATGAAAAAGGAGAAGAATGAACTGAACTCTGAAATGTGCGTAGCTCTGTGTGCACATCTCTGAGACACGTCTGGAAGATCCAAAAATAGAAGTGTCGCCAGCACGCTAGCAAACAAAACATCAATTTGCAAAAATTCTAGGTCACGCTCTCTTTGAAAAATATACAGCCTTATTCCACTAGGCTTTTGCATGGTAAGACATTAAAAATGCATCAGCAGAGCATCATGGCATGTGGGCGTTCCTCAGGCTGCACCTCTGGATATCATGTCTTTATACTCAAGTCTCTAATGAGCCACTGCTGTTCTGTTCTTGGTTGAACTCTTAGGAGTTGGAGTGTGTTTGTGTGCACTGTGTTGGGTGAAGATAATTCTGTGTGTCTGAGAATGTCTAATGAGCTCCGGGTGGGAGTGCTGTTGAGCTTAAAATGGAAAGGCCGTATTTGTAGGCTGTGCTTCTGCTGCAGTTCAAATAAGTCACATCTACCCAGCAGTGGAGGGCATTAAACACTATTTAAACATGAATAAATGATTTGTGTATAGCATTTATCTGTCTATATATTAGGTGCATGTTGTTTTATATTAGCGTTTACACTCACTTCATAAGAAACACCTGCCTTGTATTTATTCTCCCTGGTCACTTCATTAGAAATACCCACCCTGCAGGACCACATACTGTAGGCTTATTGTTTAAATGTCTTTTTTTATCATGTTAAGAGTGCCAATAGTTATGGAGCATAATAATATAATATAATTAGCATAATGTAGAACATAAATTGTATATACAACAACAGAATGAGGATAATATATGTTGAATAATCACACCCATATCTACACAGTAAATCTGCCAGTGTTAAATCAACACTATTAGAGTTAAATTAACACCGAGGGTGTCAAAATGTAACACTCTCAGTGTTAATTTAACTCTAATAGTGTTGATTTAACACTGGCAGATTTACTGTGTAGTTTATATACAGTTAAGAGTTATCCATCCATCCATTATCACAATAATCCTTATCAGGGTCACGGTTAGTCCCCTACCACCTCACTGGGCACAGGGCAGGGTATTACGCTATACCAACCAAGCCCAGGCACAGTTAGTGTTATATTATGGATCATTGATTACAGTATAATAAATTATCCATAACTATACCCCAGTGTGTACAATTTAATATATTTAGTGTACAGCATATGCAATTATATAATTACAGGTATACAGTTATTATAGTATAATCAATTATAATCAACTTTTTTACTATATATAATAATATTATTATAGTATATCTAATTATGCATAATTTTTCTTGAGAATGTACAGTTACACTATATAATGTAATCAACTACACATAACTTTAGGTCTATACAGTTATATTAATTAACATAACCTATTACCTGTGACTATACAACTTGTGTATACATTTTCCCATAAGTGCTGTATTATTTATGTGTTTGTGTTTGTGTCTGTGTGTGTGTGTGTGTGTGTGTGTGTGTGTGTGTGTTCTCAGTTTTGTGGCTCATCAGAGGAAGGGACCAGGCGGGGCATGGGGGTGGACATCTCTCTGCTCAGCTGTCAGTACTTCCTGGCCCAGATTCTGGTCTCTGTGGCGATGGGCCCGCTGACCTCGCTGGTGGGCGGGGCTCAGGGTGTGATGTACTTTGCCAGTCTGATGTCATTTGTAGGCTGCCTGTACTCCTCCCTGTGTGTGGTGTACCAGCTGCCACCTCCCGAGGGTGAGCACCCGCAGAGTGAGAGCCAGCCACTACTGGTGCACATTTAAGTTAAACACCCTTTGCTTTATACCACACACACACATACACACACACTCACACACACTATCTCAAGCATATACTCTTTTTTTGCAGCCATTGACACTTCACCACATTCAGTAAGATTTCCTCACACTGCACTGTTTATTATCTCATGATATTCTACTTATTAAGCTCAGACGTAATCATCAGCCTGCATTTTCTCTCTTAATTCTGTTCAGCCAAACATCATGCAATGTTGGAGATATATGAGAGTGTGTGTCTCACTTTTCTAAACACTAGTGTGATTATTTTAGCAGTGTGTGGTGTGAATTTGATTTTTGGTTTTTTTGCCTGAACTGTGAGTGGAAAAACAACATTCTGAATCCAAAGATATTACGTATTAGCTTTTATAGCTCCTGTTTATCTGAGGACTTTGATTGACAGGTTGGTAAATGCCTTAAATCAACAAAAGGAAAACCACTCTCACATATCTAGACGCAAGGGAAGCCTCTGTTTCAGTGAAAATGCCAATGGACTGTTTAAAGATGTCAGTTGTATATTTGCATGTGAATCAGCACTAATGCCTTACTGTAGGCCTCTGTTTCTGACTGTGTTACAGTAAAACAGAGAATGTGCGTGTGTGTCTACTTATTAGTTTGCGTACACTGGCGCTAGGCTGGTTATGCTACAGGCTAGGCTTTTGTCACGTACCCACAATCACACCCTCTGCTATGCTAGCATTAGGCTAGCTATGCTACAGGCTAGGCTTTAGTTACAAATCACATGAACACCCTCAACACACTCTGCTACTAGACTAGCATTAGGCAAATAATGCAATAGGCTAGGTTTAAGTCACAAAACACAAACAAACATACTCTGCTACTAGACAAACATTAAGCTAGTTATGCTACAAGCTATGCTTAAGACATGAAACACAGACATACTCTCCTACTAGGCTAGCATTAGGCTAGTTATGCTACAGGCTAGGCTTAAGTCACAAAACACACTAGTATTAGGTAAGTGTGCTACATGCTAAGCTTAGAAACACTTGTATACTTATACATGGGTGTTCCCCCTGCCCCTGCCCTTATCCCACACACATACAAACACATGTGGGCACGCATGTGGCCGGAGCGATGGGTAGTCCCATCATTCGTGGCACCCAGGTAGCAGTTGGGGGTTAGGTGTCTTGCTAAAGGGCACTTCAGCTGTGTACTGCGGTTCAGGAGGTCAAAACATTGACTCTTCGGTCCCAAGTCCACTTCTCTAACATTTAGACAGGCACACACACACACACACATAAACACACTAGCGTTATGCTAACAGTGTACTTCAAACAACATATTAACTAAATAGAACTACTACCAAGCATCCTTAAAAAGAACTCAGCAAACATCTCGGATCTGCTACAGGCTCATAGTTCTTTATAGGCAAGTCTGTCTTTGCAATACCCCTGGGCAGTTATTTGAGCCATGCAAGACCAGGTCTTTATTGTTTTAAGCAGGGAGAAACTTGTGTACATGAAACTCAAAACTACAGGACAAAAAACTGGGTTATGCTCTAGTCTAGACTGTAGTTCTTCATACACAACTGCACTTATTATGCTGTAGGCTAGGTTTTAGTTGGGAAATACACTAACACACGCATGTGCGCGCACACACACACACACACACACACACACACACACACACACACACACACACACACACACACACACACACACACACACACCACCCAACTGTTAGCGTTATGCTGGTTATGCTAGTTGGGCTCATTAAATTTTAGTCAAAAATGTATTACACTATTACTCAAGCATTAGGCTAATTATGCTGGAGGTAAGACTTTAATCAAACACACCACCCCATTCCACATGCATGTTTACCACTCTCAGTTTACAGCTTTACGCAGACAGACACACGTGATGAAGAAAAAGCAAGATCATAAACGATGGATTTATGATGGCGTTGGCCCTTCCACTGACATCATGCTTTTGTTTTTGTACTCAATGGAGTCTAAAGAGCTGAGCAGCGCGGCTTATTCGACTGCATGCGCCCGTTGAGTCATGCTCTCCCTCCAAAATAAACTCATCCTCAGAACTGATGTCCATTGATTGTGTGAAATGGTCACAAACATTGTCGTGCACCTCCACCCTCCTATAGCGAGCCATTGTAGTCGCACGCTCTTCCGCCTGCTGCCCTGTGACCTGGCATGGTTGTGATCAGGACCATTTCTGAACATATAAGGGCCCTAGATGACATCATGCTTGGGGGGGCCTGGCCAATCCCAGTCATGTTATTTTATACAAGATAATGAAAAGAAATTAAAAGGGGACTCTAATGATTTTCAACATTTTTGCATAAACTTAGAGGTTTGATTTGATATTGGACTTACCAAGACATACGGTAACTGTTCACAGTGATGGTGATGGGAACCAGACATGCAAAGTGTTTAATACCTCTAAAACAAAACATTATTAAATTAAATGGTTACAAATACATTTTCTGATGCCTGAGATGTTGTTTTGCAATCTGTTTGAAAGAAGCTTTTGGCCTAGAATGTTTGTAGGCATAAAACTTTGCAGATTCAATACTATTTTTTTATTATTGCATACAAGTTCACTTGTTGGTATGTTGGTCACAGGTCTAGATATTGTGGCTTCTGATTCTTATCACCACCACTGTAAAGAAATGTGTTTTTTTACAATGCAAACATTTTATTGTTTTCATAACATTGAATTATGCAGAACTGCTGAAAATTTGATTTTAAATTTAAAATTACATTCATTTTTAATCTGGAAAAATTGTTTAGTAAATTTTAATAAAGGACATACAGTGAAGATCTTTCAACTACAAAATTGGCTTTATAAACCACCCCAAAAATATGTTTAAAATTAAAATATGTAGACAAAACCACCAACAATGTCATCATAAGATGTTTTTTGACAATTATTTTTTTTAACTCTCACAAGGACTTTTGTTGCTCAGGGCCCCAAAGTGACTTATACCGCTTATACCAAGAAACAGCCCTGGTTGTAATGACAGTCGTTCTTGTCATTATCAGGCAGAGCGGACGTTGAGACTGGGGTGTGAGTGACTACAGCTCAGCTTTATGGAACGCGCATCCAATAACAGAAGAAGCGGGCCAAACCCTTTTCAATTTGGCGAATTTCAAGAGATCAGGAAGACACATTGTGAGCAGTGGCTAACCCGGACTCTCCTGAGATGTGCTTGCAAGCTTGGTAATGACGTGCAGGGGATATTTTCGTGATGGCCACTAGGGAGCAGACCTTCATGCTTTTTTTCACTAGGAAGCAAAGTGCACAAAATGTCGAACTCTCATGTGCAAGGGCCAGTTTTTGGAAGTTATGAGGTCGAGTTTTGGCTCCTGGACTGTGTTCAACCCTGAGGTCCCATTGTTTTCAGGCTGATTCAGGGATTCAAGCCAATCAGGAAAACAAGATCAGATCAGTAACTTTTGAAAGACTGGCCCCAGCTAAAACAAATGAATAAAGCTCATGAATCCAGTAATATTTTCTCCATTCTGATTGTGCAGTCTACATAAGCATGTTTAATATCTAACATACAAATACTTGGAAAAAAAACGCATATACAACTGTACAGATTCAAGTACAAACAGTAGACCTACAGGTTAATGCTTTTCAAATTAAATATTTTTCCACAGAACTGGTATTATTTTTGGTGGGTGTCTTTTGGTGCAGGAACACACAGAAACTAAACACAAATTCACCTTGAACTGGTCAGGCTAATTTGTAACTTGTTCACTAGGGGGCACACTTGCAATAGAAATTATGCCTGTAACGAACTGTGGTGAAGCATACAGAATATTTTGTATGCCTACATTTGAGCTTTAGAGGCTACTGTTATGCTCACAAGTCAAGTATTGATAAGGGGTTAAGTTCATCTCATGTCCATCAAGTTGGTCTTATTTCAGTAGCAGGCAACTAAAATACATGAATGAAAAAATAACCTTCAATTGCATAACTGCACACATCAGCATAGTAAGGAACAATGAAAACACCAGCTTAAAAAGACAAGATCGATTTTATTTATACTCCTGAACCAGAATATACAAAGCAGTGGTCAAAAGCAACCAAAACACAATCATAAAAAAAGAATCGCTTAGAGGACTGAGAACACCAGTGCCAGCATGTTGTTCTGATATAGGCTGTTTTCGATCCTGCACTCCCCATATAAAACAAACTGACCAAACAAAACTGAAACTGTACATAAGGATGTGAAAAGATACAATCCTTTTGGAATGCATATGGAACAAAAGACCAAAAACCTTAAGGTTTAAGAGGGGTTAATTAACATGACATAAGCCAGTCAAAAAAAGGACAAGCCATCTTTTTTCAACTAGGCGCAGTAATGAGACCCTTTCGTTTATGTATGCCATCTGTTCTGTTAACAGATCAGCCAAGCAAGGGATTAACTACTAGCAGCACAAACAGTCAGGATTAAACATTGTCCATTAGCCCCTGCTTAAAACTTTATCTTTGGCCTTAAGTGAATCAGAATTATCACCCATGTAAATGTCAGAACATGAAGAGAAAGGGTACAGCGGCTTGTGAATGTGTATCTGCTGGTCAAAAAACGCAGTAGAATATGTGCTTGCAAACTTGTGGATTTTTTTGTTTCATTTTATAGAAGGGTACTAAAATGTTACTCCTACACCAATAAATAACATCTTACAAAGGGAAAGGGATCATGATCTTATAGAATTCAGTGCAATGTCTTGTGGAGGGTCCGGACAGGGTGCAACCAAATGTCTGTAAAATACACACAGAAGCACAAACTCTACTAGGTCAGATTGGCCATACAGACAGAGCTACCAAGGATAGCAAAGGCTTTAGGCTTTCACTTCAGCTTCTGTGGATTCGCCATTCTCTTCTGTCTTCTGTTTCTTTGTTTCAACTGACTCCTGTGGACACAAGAGATGGGATTCAGACAAAGACATCAAGACCACTGGTGATTTCTTGAAATGATCATGATTGAGTAGCAGGCAAACAGTATTTCAAACCCACCTCCTCCTCTGCTGGACGTTTCACTGCCTTATCATCTGTTTCCTCTTCAGCAGCCTTCTCTTCTTCACCCTCCTCCTTTGGAGCTGTTCCACAAGACCAAAGTTTCACTTTGAGTTTTAATTACTAAAAAATATATATCTCAGCAACACTAAAAATGGTTCTTTAATTTATATAATTCGAAAATATTAAATGATTGCACATGAATAAAATGTATTACATCAACAAAATGCTTGCCAAAACAAATGGTAAGATAATGATTGTGTAGGTGTAACATTTTATTTGTGTGCATCCTCTTCAAGTATATGAACACTGAACCATTGTTTATGTCATGTAACCATGATTATTAGTCATTAATAACTAAAAGTGTTTATTGCTTACCCTCTTCAGGTTCCTTTTCCTCTTTGCTGGGTTCTTCATGAGAAGCACCATTGGTCTAAAATTGAAGAAAATTTTGCCATAAATGTAATTTGTCACATTTGGGGGAGAACACAGAAATGCAAAGGTTTTTTTTTTTTTAAATGTTTCACTCTGAGTCACTTTCTCTGAAGTGAATATATATGTGAGTAAGTCTGTAAACTGCCACATGTTGTGGGAGGACCACTAATGAAATTCCACACTCACTAGGACTTCATGCTGTTTTGATAAACAGGCAAGCAGCAGAAGTTAATACCATTTCAGCCTTAGCTACATCTGTGGCAGTTCTCAAACCCAAACAAAAGAGCACAACGGCAAGGGGGATGGGCCTCCAAACACCTGCAAGCCAGGGCCAAACGGCACAAGGCCCACTGGGAAATACCCCCACGCCTCACTCACCGTTGTTCCATTTCCATTGGCAGGTGTGTCCCCACTGCCGTTCTCCTTTGGGGCCTCCTCCACCTCTTCCACTGCTTCTTTCTTTTCCTTAAGGTCCTATACATACAGATACAAGATTGATATATTAAAATACATACAGCATTACAACAAAGGATGTGCTATTACATTGTTACAAATCTTGTTTGAAGTCTACTTTTTAAGGTTTGAATGAGTAGCTGAGTGGAAGTGTATTTCCTTCATCTACCCCCTCCGCCCACAAGGAGCACGAACGTCATGACCACAGTGCCCACAAACGTTGGCTGAGCTAAACAAAAAAAGCCATGTGTAAGTGAGCAAACAGCACGGATCTTTAAACCCTTCAACTGAAACCTGGCCACGTTTTTTTTTACATTCGTGTGCATGTTGAAATATGAAGCCATTAGAATTTAATTTCGTTTTTTTTTATTATTAAAAATCACAAATGAATGAATAAGCCCCTAATATGTTAGCATATGTAACATAATAACATGATGGTCACAGTTTGGTATAGATTTGGGCTAAAACTCGGGCGCAGGTCGGTGGAGCGAGAGGCGCGTTCACGAGACAAAAAGAAAAGCGCGTGGCCGACGGGGAACAAAGCCGAGAGCGCGCGCGCACTCCAACCTGTCTTTTCCCGCCCTTTCAGCGGCACGACTTTAAGAAAAAAATATACAAATTAAACTTTAAACAAATAAGAATATAGAGCAGAAAATACATTTGTCATAAATGTTAATCTCGTCTCTACATGGAGCCGAAATGACTCTTCCGCAAATGAACCTACAAAAAAATGTATAGTTCAGGCAATAAACTGACAAAAATAGTTTTTTCTTCAATAAAATCACTGAATGTTGTTCCAACGCAGACCAGTGTCTATAAAACATCAAAGCTGGAGTTACATTCGCCTCTCAATCCACCTTAAACGGTGCGGTACTTGCACTGAAGATGCTGCACTATTTAAGGTGGAAAGGGGAATCTGAATATGAAACTTCAGCCTCGTCCTAAAAATGACAAAGCCAGCCTCACCACGCCGTGCTAACACGCCAACCAACGTTAGCCAGCATTTCTGACAGGATTTTATACGTCAACGTTATCCAAGACTAAAACAGCCCAGTTACATATATTAACCCACTGGAAATCGATTTTTTTGTCACATTACCTCAAACTCTTCTGTGTGAAATTCACAGGACTGAAACCAAACTTTAATACCACTCCGAAAGAAAAACCCGGTGAACCTCACCTCTCACCCTGCAGTCAGACACCTTAACATTAACCTGACTTCTGTTTTCGGTCTTTTTTCTGATTTTTCTTCAGAAAACTTACCTTAGCGGTAATCTCTGGGGCAGTAGTCGTATCTACAGCGGTGTCGGCCATGACTGGTTATATGCAGAGAGGAAACGTAAAGAGTTGTGGTGAAATGAGCCCCGTTTGGCAGGATGAGGACGGAGAGAGTGAATCAAAACCGTCTCTAACCTGATAACTGAAAACCGTCTTGGTGACGCGGTTACCCGCTGTGGCGTGTGATTGGACGGGACATTGAGCCTACTTGGTGACGCGCCTGTTCCATGCAGTATTTGATTGGATAATTGAACGTTTATCAAAACTGTTGACGCTGTCATTGGAGAAGCGCGGATTTAAATCCCTCCTCCGTTTCCCCGCCCACTTAAAAGCCGTTATCGTCTCCTCATTGGTAAAGCATTCTATGTTGGCATTACCCGGCTTTTACAAAAATACGTTGGACTGAAAAGCACGTTTGTGAAAATACTCCAGGAAAATGGTTACGTATGAATCAATGAATCATGTAGCATTACCGTTATTATAATGTAGTTATTACAGCTTGTTATCATGCTGGCATCATTGTCTTGGTTAAAGTTGTATACCGAGTAGAAATAACCATTTGTCTTCTTGTTAGTGCCATAAATGATTAAAACCTGAGTTTCTTCACTGTATACTAAATCATTTCCACCATAGATGAAGAAAATCCAGCACCAAATACACTTTAGTTTATTGATTTCATTATTTTCAGGAATGATCTCCTTACTTTGAGATTTCAGAAACTAAGTCATTATTTTGGGATATCTGATTACTTTGAGATAGTCAAAGACATTACACCGAGGCATGATTTTATTCTGAGATACGAAATAATTATTTTGAGATACTAGGTCATGTTGATATGCAATAATATGTAAAAATAATGTAACATCTCAATGCAATGAGATCATATCTCAACTTAATTGGAAATAATGAGATCATATTTTGGGGAAATGGGCTTCTTTGTTCTGAAAATGTTCAGATTCAGATGTTTCAGATTCAGCTATGGTCCTCTCATGTCTTTGTTTCTATCCCTTTAGATGGCCTGTGGTGAGCCTGTGCCACCTTGTCTACACTGCAGACCCAACCGGCTGTGGTGTCTTTGTTTACAGCCACTGTGTCATTAGCATGTTATGTGTAAAAGGCCATTGTAGCCCAGATGGAGACGCAGCAGGCAGCTGTTGGGTTCCCACTTAGACATGCTGACCGCCCCCCTATTGGTCCATGCACAAATCTGTGTCTCTTTGATAGTATAACAGATTGCAATATCTTCATTGTTTGACCTGGTTCTGTGCCCGAGCAAAAGAAGCCTACCTGTTGCACAAGAAGCATAGTACTCATGTTCTTACTGCCATCCCCCATTCATTCCCCCTGGACTATAATTGCCCACTCTGTGTATAGAGGATGCACCTTGAGTCTTGGCATTATTAAGTGCCCTGGAGCATAAACAATTGGATAGAAACAGATTCATCAAACCTTGTTGTGTGAATGAAGGAAAATAACAAATGAATTCAAATTTCTTTTGTTTTTGTCTTTTCCAGGGGATTCTTGGAAATAATAGACTCTTGGCCTTATCTTGCTCTGATCAGATCTGTCAACTTTGGTGACAAAGCCCATTTGGTTGTTACAGATGGTGGGGAGTCAGTGTATGCTTTTTGAGGGGTCAAACTTGAGGCTTTGTTTTAGCCGCTTGGATAATATTGTGAATGAGAGCATTGTGATGCTAGTTCCAGTCATGAATAACAAAATCTTTGAGGGGATTTGAATGTTAAAAAGTAGCCAACCTGAAGGTCTTAGAGGTTTATGTTAGCATTAATGTGTTGCAAAAGTAATGGGACATTTCACTCAGTGTTCACTGAATACTAGAAGAAGAAAAATATGTGATTATGGGCCACAGCTCTATAGTAGTACTATAAGAGTTTTTTGATGGTCATGGTACATTTTTAAAGTGTAGTCACACCTACATTTTTTGCAGCCTAATTTTGCATGAAAACTGTGAACCTGTCAACCCTGAAGTTGCTGCTGGCATTGTTGCCAACTTAGCGATTTTGTCACTATATTTAACTATATTTAAGTTTTCAGACCCCTCTACCCCGGTGTTATTTGACACTTTTCCTGATGTTATTTGAGACTTTTGGAGACTTCACGTGAAAGCACAGATCGTTCTGCAGTTAATGTTCCCAGCATGCTACCATGAGCCCCTCCCCGTCCCAAAGCATTGACATGCGGTTAGAGAAGTCTCACACTAGCCTCATGCAGCCATGAAACTGCGCTGGTTGGAGTTTTATTTATTGGAAAGGATTGGTTCTGTGAGGCGACCAATCAGGAGACGAAGGGGCATGGTCATTATAACTTTGAATCCGGTGCTAATTTGTCATTGCTAGTATGAAGGTAAGCAGGACAACTAGCCCTCCACTGGAAGAGCAAAGTTGCTCAGTTTATCGAGCTAACTAGCAAGGTAGATAGCTGACTATCTGCTTATTATTATTACCTTGAAATGAACCATAACGTGCTAGCCAGCTAACCTAACCAGTCTAGCAATATATGCCACTCTCATTACACCTTAATGTCAGGTAGCTAGCAAACTTCATTCACATCCTGCTCTCTGAGCATCTTTTAATCTGCCATTTATATACAGCTTACATTTATTATATTCTCGTGGCACTACTCTTAGGGTGACCAGATCTGAGATAGTGAAAAAGAGGACATCTAACCATAGTGGGGGTGGGGGGGGGGTTGTGGTGAGGGGTTATGGGTTATGGGTACAGGGTATAATGTATTGCATGTTCACATACAAGGACATTTTAAAAAAGTTGTGCACTAGGCATATGGCTGATATGTATATGAAAAAGAGCTTTATGGGCCCTAATGACTAACATGCAGAAAAAAATACTGCCCTTAAAAGCTATTTAAACTATTTTATATTTCAAATATGCAAAAACAAAATGATACATTTCCATGACATGACTGTGCTGTATAACAATTCTGCCTTTGTCTGAGTACTTCAGAATGTTTTAGCTGTTTAGGAATCTGTGAAAACCTTTCTTAACAAGTCAGATGTGCAGTCCACTGACCTGTAGCTTTTGTGCTGCTTAACTGTGTGAAACGCACAGACACCTCTGCTGCACTCTGATTTACTAAAAACTGATTTTAGATAATGAGCTCCCGGTCTAGTCAAGTCGATTCGTGTGTGGTCGTCACTCCTCGCCCTCGAGTAATAGATTTTAGTCAAAAATCATTTAGTCTCACGTCGTCTCCACAGACACGCAAAGTGTGTCAATTCGTCGTGTTTTCGATGTCCAGTCACCTGACG
>BRDA01027741.1:31662-77097 GCA_036984385.1 Crenuchus spilurus | reverse complement strand
AAGCAACCAGAGACAGATGGCATTGGAGAGAAGTGACTCGTCTGTGCAGCCTACCATCGCGAAGCGATGACGGCGTATGACATGACATGACTTAAAGGAGCACTCTGTTGTGAAATGGACTTCGGGTGTATTGAACATGAAAACTAGTACAAAGTTTTGTCAAAAAGATCACCTCTATTTGCCCTCGGCATTCTGAAATACAGTGCTTCTAGCCTTGGCTACAAATGGTGTATTTCAGAATGCTAGGGGTGAATGGAAGTGGGCTACTTGCCATAAGTTTGTACTAATTATCATGTTTCAATACACCCCCAGTCCATTTCATACTGGAATACTCATTTTAAACACAATATTTCTCTAGTCATTGTCTTGCATTTGAGCATATACAGAATTTGTCCAAACAATAAAATAATATTTTTTTGCATTTGTCTTATACATAGCAGCAGCTTGTACAATGGAGTCAGTTCACCTCAGTTTGAACTCTCTGCACTCAGGGTGGATGAAGTCTACTGTGACCTTCCTTATGATGTGACTCCAATGACTACAACCTTGGGTTTATCAAATACTGTACCTCTGTTTGACTGCATTTGGAAAAGTGCAAGAAGGAAGCGTGTTATTGTATCAGTTGCCAGTGAAGAGAGTGCCAAAAACATGTCCACACACAGATGCCTTTTCTCCCACCCAAACTGCCACTTTGTGATTATAGGTTGAGACCCTCTACCTGTCCCTTTGTTGGCACTAAACAGCAGCAGCTCTACATAATGTCCCTTGAAACATCCATATATACCAATGAAGTGTGGAGCTACTTTGAGCTTGTTAATGGTGTAAAAATAGTCATGCATTTGCATGAAAAATGCAATGCCCCTATCCTAGCATTGCAAGCCTGTGAGGCCTCACAGCCAAACACACTTTATTGCACAAATCAGGGGCATAAAGAGGTGAGCTACTCGTCACAGATCCCAACTGGTTATGTTTCGCTTCCACCCCTGTTTCACACCAGAGTTGTCCTTTAATAGCTAATGTGTGGCCAGCTTAATTTGTAAAATTCCAGTTGTTTTGAGTGGATTTAACAAAGTTACAACTGTTGTGCAAGTTAATAGTTTAACCTCCTAGGACCTGGCATGTCCACATATGTGGACATCATATTTTGGGTTGTTTAGACCCCAAAACTAAATTTTGCCTGGTGTCCTCTTATGAGGCCATTATACTGCCACCTCAGAAATCATCATGTAAAAAGATCATTCTTTGTTTTTAGACTAATCAGGTGCCAATCAGCCCACATAGCAAAGGGAAATAAAGAACTCATGCCATGCAAGAGTTCAGGTTTTAAGGAGGTTAAATATAATTCATTGTTATTAAATTGGCTTGAAAAAAAGCCAATTTACTGTTATTATAGTTGTAATTCTAATTATTACAATGGTGTTTGTACATATTTAACAATTTTATATAGAACATGACTGATTATAATAAAGAAATGAGCATTTAAATGATGTCAGGGTTTTGTGTAATTGATACAGTAACTGCTATGGTTAGGTAGGAGATCAGAACTGACAGGTGGGTGACAAATCTAGTACTAGTTAAATTGAACAGTGATTTTATTGCAGTAAATCAGCATTTGGTCACAATGTAAACCAGATTTCACATACAGATGATTGCTATTTACATTATATACATCCTCTTTTATGAGGGTGGAAGTGGTGGGAGGTTAGTAGTCGTGGTCCCTGGGGAGTGCTCCTTGACCGGCGTGCCATCCTCCATTGGTCGCTTTCTCCTCTCCCAAACCCCCGGCCATGGAAGTAAGACAGATAACTTGTTCCAGTCAAACAGCTCCGGTAATGCTCCCTTCTTTAACTGTCTCCGTCCTGACTCGGACGCTGTTCACGGACATACTTAAACGCCGGCTACACACGCAGGTATGCGGACTGACTGAAATTCGGATAGCAACAATCCATTTCCGCCGGTTTTCCGCATTGGAGGGAATTGTATGAAAGTTAAGTACTTTGCTGTACTTACTGGAGGCTTGACACAAGGTACACAGCAATGTTCAGCAGTAGCGCTGTCAGCTCGCTGAAACTTAAACGTTTTAGCTCGAGACATTACCACGAGTTCACTAAACTCATCACAACAGTGTGGATAGCGATATTGAGTGAGCTGGCTGAGATTTTACCGGAAATACGTCAGCACCCCCGTGTGCATAGAGCCTATTCCAAAGACATCTGTGCATTGGCTTCTACTATAAGCTTATATTGAGCAAGCAGGTTTTCTGTACTTTACTAAGCATATGTAAAGCACATTAAAATGATGCTACTTGACCATGAGATACAGGTATAGAGATTAAGTTGAAAAATGTGAGAACATTCCTTTAAAGCATGGTTTACCCAGAAATCATATTTACATAATATTTCACCCACTTCAGATGTAATTGGTCAACCAAGACGTTAAAACAGTTTTGCTTCTTTAGTTTAGAAGGGGAGCTAAATTAAATAATGTTGCTAACAATCAATAGAACTCAATATTCACCTAAATAGGTCTGTTTCTGTAGAAATACATCACCACAGCTTCAGCATATCTTAATGAATTTCTCACAGACTAGTGGATGTGGTTTAGGACACAGCATGACTTACTGTGAGCTTTAAAAATGAATAAAACCTCACCACTCCAGACTCTTCAGACAGCAGCAGTTTTTATTCATTTTTAAAGCCCACAGTGAGTCATACTGTGTCCTAAACCACATGCAGCAGTCTGTGAGAAATTCATTAACATCTGGTTGAGCTTTCAGTAGGTTGAGAGATGTTTTGGTGATACATTTTTACAGAAAGTACTGAGCTTTTACGATGACTATTGAGCTCTAGAGATTGTTAGCAGTATTGATTTCCAGTTCTAAACTAAAAAAGCAAAATTTGGTCCCCAAACATGTCTTGTCTGATCAAAACATCTGAAGAAAGTGGAAAATTTAGGAAAAGTCTACTAACCTAGTGGAAATCTGGCCTTTATTATTTATTAAGAATCATGAAGAGGAGAGGTGCAAAGCACTGGCTTAAATGTATTCATGTTTTTCATTGTTACTCATCTTGCTTCCTTCATATAAAAAGTTGTATTACTAACTACAGGCCCGCGTTTAAAAAATTAGCACCTGTGCGCAACAACACCACAAAAATCTAAATATGATTTTGCTGGTGTGCCACATCACACTACACACAGTGCTAACCTTTTGGCAACAGCTTTAACACTAATGCTGTGATGTCCATGGACCTAATTTGCCTTAATTCAACATGATTCAGTAGGATCCAAGTTAACCTCTTGATAATATTTAAGAGACTCAAGATTCTACGCCATCTGTCAAATGACACACTGTTGCATAAGTGTTAGTGAAGTGCCAAACTGCCTCAGTCAAGGGGATGTCATTTTGAGCCTTGGGTGAGAAATTAGTGTATGGGAGGGAAAAAAAAATAAACAAAAAATTAAGCAACACTCCATCTGTCTTCACATGTCAAACAAGCGCATCATCATGCAACATGTAAAATATTTCCGTGACAAACTATAGAGTGATCTAAACTATATAGTAAAGGTGTCATCATCATATAACACTTAGAACATGAACAATGAACCACCAGTGTTCAGGATATTGTTTATTGTAAACTCCTTCAAGTCAATTTATTTAATTTTCTATTTACTCAATCATATTACAATCTCTAAACTGTGTATCTGTACAACTGACTGAAAAATATACATTACCTCTTCTGATTGGCTGCCAAATATTGTGCTCATTTAATCAAAAGTGTTGTTTGCGAAATGGGAGTGGCTAAACTGCTGTAGGCTGAATGGGAGTGGCTAAACTGCTATAGGCTGAATGGGAGTGGCTAAACTGCTGTAGGCTGAATGGGAGTGGCTAATGGTAGTGGCTAAACTGCTGTAGGCTGAATGGGTGGTGTTAAATTGTCAATATTGGCATTATATGGTCAAAATGTACATTGTGAATGCAGTGCAGAGTTTTGTGAGCACAGCCTTGATTGCAACTGAATGTTTAAGGCACAGCTCATTCAACACAATAAAATAGTTTTTAGTGTTGGCATCCAGTGTACAGATATAATGACTATGGATATTTGGCTTTGGTACAGAATGTTCTTTAAATATAAAAATAACAGCAATTTTGAAGTGAGACGTTATTAAAGGAGAAGGACAGATAGTTGTGTTCTTTCTTGGCTGCAGATTAAAGGTTTAATTAGTCCATTAACTGTATTCTGAGGGTCCAGTGGATATACTGCTCATATGATTCATTCTGTTTTAATCACTTTTAATCAGTATTCTCAGCAACAATTGATGAATTAGAGTCCTCTGAGGTTGTTTTTATTTGAATATGGCCTCACTTTCCGGGCAATAGCATCATTAGCCAGCATCAGTGCTCCTCCTTCACTGTTTCAAATGTGCCATTCATCTTTAATGAAGGAAGTGACCCAAAAAATCCACAGTGAGGAAATGGGGCATTCTTCTGTTTCTCGAGCATTCGTCTGGCTTTAGGCCATTCATAACCAATCAGAATTGCTGCACAGTGAAACTGTTTAGGATCCAGCTATCAGCTGTGGTGAAAAGTGATTCAATGATAACAGATTTCAGCTATTTTCCCCAAATGCATTCCAATAATTGGAGCATGATCATTCCGTGTCTTTTGAGACTTTGTCAACCAACTGTCCACGTGAATGGACAGAAGGCTTTCATTACTGCCAGGTTTCTTTACCGTTGCCTCATCCCCCACAATCACCATGCTCCCTCCCTGAAGACCTGAGATGGCACAGAGTCAGTCTTACTGCATATTGCTTCATCATAAAACCACATACAGATTCACATCCTTGGGATGCATTTCCATTTTTCTCTCCACAGAAATTCCTGAAACATATTTACAGTAGAAGCCAGTGGGCACACACTCATCTTTTTCTTCAGTCTATTATGAGCATATAGTATTTGGAGCAGGTTTTCTGTTCTGTGTTCAGGGACAAGTGGAACTTATTGTCTATCATAATCATTATCAACCTTACAGTACTGATGCAGCAAGTAGAAATTAAACTGATGTTAATTCATGATTTCATTAACGTAAAGGGGAAAATCACCTTACCTCGCATTTGAGGAATTTTTGCTGTTTATGTATGCTAACAGATTTGATGATTGTCAATGTCCTGAGAAAATGTAAATACATGTAAATACTAAACTAAATGTCTAAAGCCTTCTACATGTTTACTGTTTAGCAGTAAATTATACACATATTACAAAATATAATGCATTTTCATATCATTTTGTATTCATTTGTATTCATTTGCTATAGTGTCTGAACAGCAATGCTAAGATGTGGGTATTCAGCTTCCAATAAATAATCCTAAACAATACAGCAAAATATTTAAAGAGGATGCCAAAATAAACCATTTTATTAATAAAAATTATTTACATGTGCCATTGTAAACAATCTTTAACTATCATATAATCATTGTGATGTATGTTTTATTTAAACAATTTTACACTGTTTCACTGAATGCAATTTTGTTTTCTGTTTAAATCACTTAAATGTATTGTCATAAAGCAGTAATAATGTACTGCATGTATATAATTAATAATTATTATAATATAATATTTTGCTTTGGCTCTTTGGTGAACAGCTGGTTGGTAATGAGTGGACCTAGAGGCCACGGTCATCAGTTTCACTTGCTCAAAGCTGATGATGTTCCAGTGGTGTAATGACCCTCAGGACAGACTATTTGTTATGTTTAGAGAATCTGTCTATGTCAGTGGAATTCACACAGTTTGGCCAGATATAAACAGAGTGGAATGAGATGAACTAAGTGTGGACACCTGGAAGCTCTGCAGCAGAGACAGCAAAAATATCTGCTGTATACATAACAGTCCTTTACCTTTACTTTACTAATAATTCAATTAGATATACATACAGACAGATACACATATACACAAATATAAACAGACATATAGACATGTGTACATATTTAGATATACAGTATGAATCTCCAAAACAGTAACTTTACAGCAGAAAGCAAAACATTCTCTCCTTCTAAAGTCTGTAATGTAAATATATTGTATTCTATAATCAAGATATTCTATGAAAAGCTGTTGTGTTCAAACACTGTAGAAAAAACTGAAAACATTTGAAAAAAAATGAGATTATATGGTTTTCATATGAAGATATTTGTGTATATATTGTTTAACACAATCAAGCAGCTCTTTTTTTTTGCTTTATGATAAGCTTGTCAAAACTAACAAAGCCAAACTTCATTACATTTTTAGTTTTGTTGTGTCATAGACAAAAATTCAGAAGAATTAAACATGAATAGGAGTATTCTTTTGTGGTCTTTACCAGCAGAGTGAGATTTATTACTGAGCATGTCAGTAAATTAATTTAAGCAAGTGATAAAACATTAATACAATAAGTATTTGACAGTAATAAGTCATGATGTGTACAAGTTAAGTAAATCAGCACTGCTGTGGGGTGGATGAGTAATATGTCCTGAAGTTTCTACAGTCTGCAAAGCTCTTGCACTGACAGTGTTCAGATTGCAACACTCCTCCTCACCTGTCCGTCTCAGAACCCTGCAGCTTTTGTCCTGCTAGTTTAAAGTGTGAACAGTGAGGCAGGACATCCTGCCAAAGACAATTCCATTCACACCTGATTTACACCTGCCAGACACTCTTTATTTATTCTCTTTAACTGCTCTCTCTCTCTCTCTCTCTCTCTCTCTCTCTCTCTCTCTCTCTCTCTCTCTCTCTCTCTCTCTCTCTCTCTCTCTCTCTGTCTGTGTGTGTGTGTTCTTGTGCTTATATCTTTGTGAGGTGCTCATTCTGATGAACACAGTAGAGTACTGCTTACCCTACAAATACATCATATTGTCAACAAACTAACAGAGCAAAAATACTATAAAACTACAGATGTTAAGATTAAGTTTACTGGGGTATAGCTTAAGCTTAGGTCTAAGGTTAGACTCTTGTTTATGATTAAGGTCAGGGTTAGGTTTAGGATTAGGTTACATGAGGCAAGTCTAGAGTTGGGATTTAGGTCAGTATGATTAAGGTTATGGTTAGTTTTATGGTGAAGGTCAGGTTTAGGTTTAGGGCTTGGATATTAGTCTTATAGTTGGGTTTAGGGTTTGGTTTAATATGGTAAAGTTAAGAATTTAATGTCAAGGTTAGGGTTAGGTTTAAGGTTAAGATCATTGTCAATCTTAGGATTATGCTACTGGGTTTAAGGTTAGGATTAGTATGGTTTGGGTTTGTGTTAAGGTTGGGTTAAGGTTGGGTTAGGTTTATCCTACAGGAGAGTATTGTTATGGTTAGGTTTAAGGTTTAAGTTAGAGTCAAGATTAGGTTGCTGAGGTTAAGATACGGGTTTGTATTAGTATGGTTTGGTTTAGATTAGGCTTAGGAATAGATTTAACATTATTTGACTCTAATAACACAAAAATTAATAAAATGGTCCTCACTACATGTAGAGAAACAAGCGTGTGTCTCCCTGCGTGTTATTTATCACCTACCAAACACTCTGTCTGCCCACTGACTTACCTGGCCTTGACTGCCAGACAGACATCAAACAAAAGAAGACACAATTTTAAGATTCAAGGCTCATCTTAAACTCTGAAAATAGTTATTTACTAAAAGAATATGTAGCATATATATATATATATATATATAACTGTGACAACTCACATATAACGTATAAATGGTCCTTCGTCTTGTTAAATCTTCAATATGTCAGAAAACCTATTATTAAAAAATCTGCAAAAAATGATCTAGAGAAATAAGGTTATTCTGGGGTTCTTTAGTACAGAAAATAGAAATAGAACCACAAGAATCAGTGAACCATGCATGCTTAAATTATTCTTGCAAGTTGACATTGTTCTTGAGTTGTATACAGTATTACAGAGTATTAATCTGTACTGTAACTTATACTGAAGTATATCCAGTCACAAAAGTTTGGTTTCAGAGGTGGGGGTAACAATTGACTTGAGTATGGGTGGGGAGGCTTGAACATAAATTCAATAATTAAATAATTATCAATAATTAATGTTATTAATAATATACTAATGAAAGCCATTCGTTATTGTTAGGAATAAAATATTAATATTAATATTAATTATTAATCTCTTACAGTTCACTCTGTTTTCTAGTAGTGCTTCTAGTTTTTTACTGTTACTTTTAAGTTCACCTTTTCCTTTGTGGTTTGACTGGTTGTAAAGCAATATATATAGAGAGTAAAGTAATATATTTTTTTCATTATTTTCTAATTTAGTCAATAACATTTAGTATATGATTCTCTTGGTTGAATTTAATTAGATTCTGTTGGTTTGGTTCAGCTCCTGTTCTACTTGAGTGCTGGTCTTCTCACTTTGGAGCTTTAGCATTTTACTTTAGGCTAAAATAATTCTAAAAGAGAAGAATAGAACCTTACAAACTAACAATCTTTTTTTTTTTACATTTTTCACTCTTTTGCATTACAGTGGTAACCCTACTTACGAGGTTAACCTGTGCAGGAGCGGAGCTCGTTAGCTGGCTTGCTCGTTAGCTGGTTGCATTTTCCCCTTAAGAATACATGTAAAACTGATTAATCCGTGTCAGCCGGCCAATATACAGTATACTTTAATATGCTAAATAATGTGTTTATATGGGTTTTTTAAAAAATAAATGAGACGATGACTACGCTCATGTAGGCCGGGCACTAAGAAGAGGGAGACCGATGGTGCTCATGTAGGCTGGCGGCTAAGGAGGACCGGAGGACGGGCGTACATGTATGGCATGGTTACACTTATCATATGAAAAGTAAAAGTAAAATGTATCTAACTTTCTTGTTCACTACCTTTTGCTTTCTTTGTGTCGCTTTCACTATCACTTTCACTTTCACTGGACAGCGGTCAAAGGTAATGACTGACCTCTTCTTCTATGGTAGCATCTAGGGGATGCTACGACCGCAGCGCCCCTAGCGGTTGGCATACTTGGCATAATTTACGCTACTCATTACTTGGAATTTTATTTGTTACCTGGAACAAAAATATTCAGAGATCTCGACTGGTTACCTGGAATACTCGTTAGTAGGGATGCTCGTAAATAGGGTTACCACTGTATTTGAAAATGCTAGTTGGACCTTCTTATTTCTTGACCACTGAACCAATGAAAATGCTGCTACATGACATGACTTGAAAGTTGATAAGTCCTGCAAAGTTAATGTTTTGGAGATACAAGGTTTTGTTCTGACAGAAATTAATACTTTCATTTGAGTTTGTTTTAGGCTGCTGTACCCATCTAACTCTTGGCATGTCTTGGGCATAACTGGATTCATCTTTGCCTTAGTCTGATTTAGGAAGGGTCGTGGGTTTTCTGTGGAGTTTATTGACAGCCTCTAGCTTGTCTCCAGGTTGTGTATCCAGCCAAATGCCTCCCCTGGACAGCTAGCACCACGGATATATCAATAATTCAGGCCTGAGGCTCAGGCAGGGGCAGCAGACAGGTTGCTTTGGAGCTTTGAACAGAAGGGCAGGCTACACTTGGCTCTTCAGCTGCCATTAATTAAACCCTTCCTCCGAAACCACTGGAAATGCTTCCCCCCTACCGTGACAGCATTCATTAGCCTTCTCTGCCCAGTGGTGCGCTCCCTTCAGCATCATCCACATCACCTTCATCCCAATCATCCATAACACTTCACCACTAATCACATGTCCACACTAGATAACAACTGAGCAGATGTCACTGTAGATAGTAAATTTATTTCAAATGTTAATCATCTCATTATCAATTCCATATAAAGTATCTCATTTTTTAGTTTATTTTTCTTAATCATTCCAACACAGAAGTTCTATATTTTCTATAAAGGAGACGTGGTCTAAATTAAGAATGTTTTTTCTACCCCAAAGTGTTTTTGTTTGTTTGGAAAATCAAAGTTCTTGCCAACACAAACTGAAAGACAAAATTGTTGTAATGTAATATTTTGTACCTGTACGTTGTAACTGATGTAATACATTGAATTCATATTGAAATATATACAATTACCCTAAGAAAGATCTTATTCAAAACAAGGACACGTGATTCTAAATGTGAATCATCACATGAAGCAATAAAATGTTCCTTAACCACTACTCGATTCCCTTTGGGGGAAATCATAAACCTGCTAAACATGAGAAAATAAGAGAGTGAGTGGGCCAATGAGGGAGTGAGTTAGTAAACCAGGTTCATGAGGTAGGTTGCATCTACACCAAACAGGGGCACCGCAAGGCCAGTTTAGGTAGGATTTAGTCTCTTAGTCCACCCAAATTAATGTACACTATTAGTTAAAATAATCTGTAGTTTTTTATTCTCCTTCATTATTCAAACACAGCATTGCATCTGGAATTTCACAAAATAATAATGACAAAAAGGGCACTGGAACCTGGGAGGGGCACTGCTGCTCCAGATTTCAGACTTTTTTGCTTTAGATTACACCCAAAACCAAGAAGATTTGTATCTGCATTTTGCAAATACACATACGCACACACACGCACACACACACACACACACACACACACACACACACGCACTATTGAGCACAGCACACATGCTAGAGGGCAGTGAGCACATACCAAGAGCATTGGGCAGCCACCTTAGCTGCAGTACCCAGGGAGCAGTTGGGGGTTAGCGGTCTTGATCAAGGGCATTTCAGCTATGGATGTTTAAGAAAGTGAAATTCATGAAATGTTGAAGACTGTCCAACAGGAATGTCCTGTTGCTCTTTTACCATTAGACATATTTTACTTTTGGCATAAGTTCCTGGCAAAAGTGACAAATCCTGCTTTGTGGGATATGCTCCTGAGGTTATCTAACACACTGCTGGGGTTAAGCTCGCTAGCTAATTTAGAAATTACTCAGTTTAGCCAGATACCTTAAACCCAAAGTCAATCTCGTCCAATGGGAAGATAAAAGCAGTCCATTCCTATTGGACAATCCTCAGTGTTGAGCTGTGGAAGACAAGAAACATACATGGTGTCAATCACTTCATTATACAAATAATAATAATAATAATAATAATAATAATAATAATAATAATAATAATAATAATAATAATAATAATAATAATATCTGCTGTGTCTGACCGAGAGTAAAGCAAGTGATTTAGAGTAAATGGAGACTAACAAAGTAAATGGAGTAAATGGAGACTAACAAAGTATACAGAGAAACACATGGACATATGGACAATGGAGCTGATAAAATGTAAATACATCATTGTAGATATAACGTGTGTATACCAAATGAAGTGGCCGGTATACAATATTAAAATCAGCATTGCCTGGACAATGAAAATAAAAAGGAAGAACGTTTAGAAAAACAATTTTCTTTTTTCTTGCAGCTGTACTACTTGGCATCATCAGAGCTCATTTAGCATATGTAGGGTTTACACATCACTATTTACAATGGAGTCAAGCTAAATCAATGCATTTTTCTTCACTGTAGCAAAGAGTAAAGCTGGTGCCTATACATATCCTTCACTTCACTTGTATTTCTATTTAAACTGTACAAAATATCAAAAGACTGATGACTAATCAAACTGTTTGCTGTTTGCTCAAGTTGGATCTGTGTCAGCAACACTCATATTTTCATTCTTGGCATCCCAACTCACAAATATTTCAGCACAGAGAGATTGATGTGAAAGTCAGGAACATATCTTTGAGACTCTGCTCTCCTCAGCTGACTTGTGTATGTAACCTCAGCAGCAAACAAAACCCTCTCTGTTCTCCAGCTTCATGACTAATGTGGAGATCATCTGGAACCACCAAGCATCTCAATCCAGATCTAAATCAGAACACCCTCACCTCTCTCTTCCCTCAGCTACAGATATTGATTTTACTCTCTATTTCATGTGCTGAAGGTTATTCCATTGCTGTCCTGAGGCACTTAAGGCAACACTCTAGTAACACCTGAATTCACTTGTCTAAGCTCCACCCCCAAATTCACTCCATTGCTTCTGATGTGAGGCCTGCATGAACCAGCCTAATAATGATTTGTAACACACTTGTAGTAAATACTACACTGGAGCTGGACTTTGTTTTAGCCAGAGAAATAACAACTATTGTTGGTGCAGTGAAATAAAACTGCTTCTAACCTCTAGAACTGCAGCAGAACGTATTTTAGCATATATTAGCATAGGAAGTTATCACAGCTGTACTGTTGTCTTTGGATCCTATTGGTTTAAAATAAAACAGTAACATTAAAAAATGATAGATAGATAGATAGATAGATAGATAGATAGATAGATAGATAGATAGATAGATAGATAGATAGATAGACAGACAGACACACAATCACAAATACAATAAAAATACAGCTTGTACAACATACTGCTTGTTGAAAAGTTAGCATGTTATGTCTTATGAGTTTAAAATTGTAGTTGCCGAGGGGACAAATTATTTTTTGTACACATTCTTCCAATGGGACAAAGCCAATGGGACTTTATATCTCCTTCCTGATGGGAGTAACTGAAAGTGTATGTGTAGTGGACGGGATGGGTCTGTAGTGATCAGGGTGGCTTTCCTGAGCACTGCTCGCTCATACAGTGCTAGTAATGGTGTCTGTGGTGAACCTGTGATTTTACTTCCTTGTTTAACGATACGCGACAATTGTGTTTTGTATTTAACTGTGAGAAAATTGTACCAGGATGTGATATTGAAGGTGAGGATTGGTTCAATAAGTGATCGATAGACAACTGTTAAGATGTCTGTGTTTACATTAAAAGTCCTGAGCTTCCTCAGCAGATTAAGTCTTTGCTGTGCCTTCTTGTAGATGCTGTTACTGTGGTTTATGAAGGACAGGTGGTTTTCATTCTCCATTCCCAGATATTTGAATGATTCCACCTGCTCTACCAACTGGCCCTGAATGTTGAGAGGCTGGGCAAGGGATGTGGTTGCATCCCTAACTCCTCCATTTCCACAGCACAACTCTTTAGTTTTTGATGTTTTCAGTTCCAGGTGAAAATCTTTCAAAGTTTGGCTCAAAGTGCTGACTGCCTGCTGGTAACAGGACAGGTCCTCCAGTTTTTTTACTGAGGCCACCAGAGCCATGTCATCTGCATATTTAAAGAGAGTGATTCCTTCACTGTTGCATTTGATGCTGTTTGTGCAGACAGAGAAGATAACTGGCAATAAAACACAGCCTTGTGGAAGACACGTGCTTAAAACAAGCTTTGTAGATTTACAACCGTTAAAAGCACCTGTTGTGGCCTGTCTTTTAAAAACTTGTATGTCCATAAGAGCAGTGATGGGTGGAGATTGAGGTCTGAGAGACAATGCAGCAAAGTGTTTGTATCAACAGTGTTAAAAGTAGAAGAAAAATCCATGAATAAAATCCTTGTGTGCGTTTGTGTGGTGTCCAAATTTTTAGTGACAGTATTTAAAAGTGTAAGACTTGCATCCTCAACCCTACGCTTTACCTTGCAAGCAAATTGTAGCAGATCCAGCTTGTCTGAAAAAAAATTTTCCATATGGGCTCCCACTACCCTTTCCATACACTTTCACAGAACTGATGTCAGAGCCACTGGTCTAAAATCTCCCCGTTCTTTTGTGTGTGCTTTCTTGGGGATGGGAATTACAGTAGATTCTTTCCACTGCCCTGGAACACAGCCAGAATCCAGTAGGAGCTGGAACAGTCTAGTGAATACCCCACCTAACTGGGTAGAGCATTCTTTCAATACCCTACCTGGTAGTTGATACGGACCAGAGCTTTTATGTGGGTTAATGTGGCGCATGATGGTGGTAACCTCTTCCTTGTTTATGTTCAGGGCTGGTTGAATACAGCTGTGAGTAGGGCCAGTCCATTTGAAGGGTGGGCAGCCACTATTGAACCGGGCAACAAAGGTGTTGAACTTCTCTGCAAAGGAGGTCGGGTCCATGCAGTTAACCAGCTGAGGCCTGGATTCTCTTCCCATTATTATGTTCAAGCCCTGCCATGCCTCCCTCGCATTCTCCAGATTTCAGTTGTAGCTCCACGTTATGCATGCATCTTCTTTTTGCGAATATGGCCTTCCTCTGAAACTCCTTCACTAGCTCCTTCACACGTGGTTAGGAAAGCCCTTTTCTTCTAAATCAAGCACATTTTAAGTTCCTTTGTAATCCATTTTTGTTATTTGGATGTATTTTTATTTGCTTGGTGGTAGCAACTGATTCTTTACAAAAGAGAATGTATAAAGTGAGCACATCATTCAGCACGTTAAAATCATTACCACTATCATTAAAAAATAAGTCCCAATCTGTCATCTCAAAACAACCTTTTAATGCTTTAGTTGAGTCTTCATTCCAAACTTGGATATTTTTTGTCACTATTTCCCCAGTTTTCAGTTGTGATCTGTATTTTGGTAAGAGCAGAATAACATTATGATCTGATCTACCAAGAGGTGGGCGTGACTTTGAGATGTATGCATTTGGAATGTTGCCATAACCCTGGTGCAGTATATTGTTCATTCCCTCCAACTGAAAACTGCATCTGATGAAAGCCAGGTCTCAGTAAAACAGAAAAGGCTGGTCTGTTGATAATCCAGATCGTATTTCAAAAGTGCCAAAAGTTCATCTGTTTTGTTGCGTAATGAACGCACGTTCGACAACGTGATAGCCGTTAGTGGAAGACGGCTTCCCCTTCTCTTCAGCCGGTTCCGAATGCCTCCTCTTGATCCTCTCTTCCTCCGTATACGCTTCCACCGACTCCCTCTAAGTAATTCCAGTGGAATAATAAAATGCCTGATAGGAGATTGGGTCGCTCTGATACCGGGTGTACTCGGTTCAGTTCCAACAGATCATCCCGTGAGTAGATAAACCTTCCTGGGTGAGTGGAGGGAGGCCGAATCGGCCACAAGTAGAATCCATTTACAGGAGTGAAATGTGTTCAAAAACCAGAGAAGGGTCATATACAGACTGAATGATGTAAACATTTGATGAGCTTTCATGTTTCAAAACCCACGTACAAAACAACCAAAAAAACAAAAAAAAAAGAGCAAAAAATGAGCAAACATTTGCTAGCAAACACAGAAATACACATTAAGCCATTTCAGGAGTCGCTCACAACGTAGGACAGCACCCCCTGTAGATGGAGTGAGGGATGAATCTCAATACAAATGGTACAGTAACAGTAAAAGTAACAGTAAAATAGACCAGGAGCTGAACCAACAAAATCAAATTAAACCCAAAAACAGAGAATTAGAGACTAAATGTTAATGACTAAAGTGGAACTAAGCAATTTTGTTAACAAATTAGTAGAGGTCTGCATTACTGTGAGACTCCTGTCACAATACCTTGCAGCGCAGGACCAGTCAGTCAGTCCAGGCGGTCAGTCAGTCCAGACGACACAGGAGCAGGAGCAGATATACATGTACATGAACATGAAGTGACGCATCAGAAACCTCTGATATTAAAATATGTCAAGCTGATGTTACACAGCCAGAACAAATATACATGTTAACAACTTGCAGTGGCAGGTGAACACAGACTGCTGGCCAAATCACAAAACACTACTTTTCAAGTCCAGATCTGTTTGATGGAGTGACCGCTGGGACTGCCAATCACATACTAGCAAGAAAGGGTAGAGCCAACTGATGAGCTAGTGGGCAGTCTAAAGAGAAATAGGCTTCTGAGTGGGCGTTTTTTGCTGGGTCCTAGTGCTCGACCTTCTTCTTTCTTTCTTTTTAATATAGCATAACAGTTTTTAGACAGAAAAATCTGCAGAGAACCAAAACTTTCTTTTGTAAAAGCCCCTGTCCCCAATCCCCACTCTCAAATTACATCCATGGTGTACAGTATCTCTTTAGTGTGAAACAACAAAAACAATTGTGTTTAGTTTTTTTTTTTTTTAATTGCCAACCTCTTTTGGCCAGCAGGGGGCCCTGAGCAAATGCGTGGTTTGTGTATTGGTCAAGTCCGCCACTGCAAATAATCTAGTTTAACTGAGTCAGTATAAACATTCTCTCCCTACACCTGAATTTCTTAACAACATTAACTATGATAGAATGCATTTGTGGATAGAGAATGGTCAGTCCACTTTATTTTAGCAGCTTTTTGTAGAATCTCAAAAACATACAGTAAAGTAAGTGCAGTGAAGAATCTGGATACATTCAGCAGATGATGTTGAAAAAAATCTGATAAAAATCTGAACATGTAACAGGTTTAATACAGATTAATTACAGATTGTGAGGATAAGGATTAGTTCTTGAATTGAGATTAGGTGTAGGTTCAAGATTAGCGCCAAGGTGAGGGTTAATATTAAATTTAGGGTTGAGAATAAGGTTAGGATTACGACTAATTAATTTAAGGAATATATCAACAGTACAATATATTTACTTGAATGTATTCAGATGCTGCACTACTGATATTACACTGATGTTTCTGATAGTATGTTGAGACCATTTTCCACACCATTCATTTCTGACCAGTTAGATTTGACCTATACTGTATTTACTGACCAAAAATAATATAAAAATGACTTGCAATTTGATAGTTTCACCTTTTAGACACAAATGGGGGGTGACACAAGCCAGCAGGTATTTGATATTAATTGCTTTCAGTCTGGATGCATTTCCTCAGAAGCTTCCTTTGTGGTGGATGCGTAGGCTGACAAATTACAGAATCTATTTTGGTGTTAGAGAATGAGGAGCAAAGCCTAGCTTATGATTACTGTCATCTCTGCTGATGATGGAGACTCCTGCCGAGAGATGGATTGCAGGATTGTTGCTGAGAGAGAGAGAGAGAGAGAGAGAGAGAGAGAGAGAGAGAGAGAGAGAGAGAGAGAAAGAGAAACATATGCTCTGATGAGTAAGATGTGAATTATGTGGTTCTGATGCATCATTGCACATCATTTAAGGTGTTGCTCTAGTGTGTCAGCTGTGGTTTGATTTGCTTGGACTGGGGGTCTGCACAGTGAGAATTTGGGATGTTTGCAAGATTATGTGGTGTATAATATATTCTTAAGCTGCCTAGACAAATAATTAGTCCTCTTACATGTTTAACTTCAGGCTCCTGCAGATGGTGGATGAGGATGATTGGTCTATGTATACCTTTGGGGTGTTCAGTAGATTGAGATGAGGTGGTACAGTGCAGTGAATGTCTCAGTCAAGGTGTGGAAAATGGGTCAAAAAACAAAATGGAGTGATTGTATTTGGGTGCCAAAGGCCAGAGTGTGAAGGAAGTTGCTGAATTTGCCGGTGCAAAGAAACGTTTGGTCATATGAATCTCCAGGAGTGGAAACAATTCCAGCCTACAGGAAATTCTCATCATAGTTGTGGCTGAAAGACAAGGATGATGGACAGGGACCACTACAGGTTTCACAGATAGTGAATTAAAATAGCTTTATTTCCAGGCAAGAAATTAATCTAGTAGTCAATGCAGGTCATTCACAATCAATTTCTGAAAGAACAATCCACATGGAAATTCATATGTGAACATATGGAGCAGAATGGCATGTAAGATGTTTTTGGCCTTGTGTACTGTCTGTACACTTCTGAGATTTTTCTGAAGACTGGGATTTTTACCACTGCTGGTAGACGTGTATAACCCTATGCTTCAATATAACTACAAATTCAGCTACTTCCTTCACACTATGGTCACCCTTTTGCAATGCCATCTGCAGGAGTCTGAAGTTACTACTACCTTTAACACACCAGATGACTAATCTTTTGTCCGGGGAGCTTATGATCACAACATACAGACATTTTAATCCCATTGTCACTAAAACTAGTGAACCTACACTTTTCTGCTTTACTGAAGATAAAAATATTGTCCTATGAACATATTTTTTAACAACTTTCTCTGCGGTAGCTTTTTGAGGCATGAAACTCTTCTGACATCTGGTTCATTTCACCATTATTGTGAAATAACTTGTCAGACTTGTTTGTTGTTTCAGACCAAGGAGCTTATTGTGGACTTTAGGAGAACCAAAGGTGGTGCACACACCCCCATCCATATCTATGGGGTGGAGGTTGAGTGTGTCACCAGTTTTAAGTTCCTTGATGTCTACATTTCCGAGAACCTCTCTTGGACCCTCAACACCTCATTCCTGATTAAGAAGGCCCACCAGTAGCTCTTCTTCCTGAAGAGACTGAGGAAGGCACACCTGTCCTCTCAAATCCTGGTGAACTTTTACTGCTGCACCACTGAGAGCATCCTCACCAACTACGTCTCAGCATGGTATGGCAGCTGCTCTGCGGCAGACCAAAAGTCACTTCAGAGGGTTGTGAAAACTTCCCAGTGCATCACTGCTTCCTCACTCCCCACCATTGAGACTGTACATCACAAAAGATGTCTGCGGAGGGCGCGCAACATTGCCAAAGACAGTTCTCACCCAAGCCACAGACTGTTTGCCCTTCTACCTTCTGGGAGAAGATACAGGGACATCCGATCCCGAACCAGCAGTTTCAGGAGCAGCTTCTTTACAACAGCTGTCACCCTACTGAACTCTGCACCACAGTCATGCCCCCCCCTCCCTGGCTACCCCTTACACACCTCCCCTCAGTGACTGTGCTTCCACCCCCCTACCTTATGTCTCTAACCTTAGTTATACACTATTTGCATTGGCTGCTAATAGCAATATTACTGCTGAAGTTTACAGACTCACACTGGGACTGCACATTCACCCTTAATCTATGTATATAGTCATTGTATATATCTTCTATTCAAATCATGCCATATTTGCGCTATTTGATACTTAATAGCAATACTGCTACTACAGTTTACAGTCTTACTACTGTACTGCACATTCCTCTTCCTGTGTACATATCCATTGTATATATCTTCTCATTTATTCACTACCTGCTCATGTACAGATTGCACTGTCTGCTCATTTGCACTTCTGGTTAGATGCTAAACTGCATTTCGTTGTCTAGTACTTGTACTTAGGCAATGACAATAAAGTTGAATCTAATCTAATGTAATCTGATAATGAAGCACTAAAATGACAAGCTTAGATTTACCTCTTTAAAGTCTCCAATATCAGTCAAAACTTTGATTAAATAATATATAGTCTAGATATAAGTCCAGATCTTTACAGGCATATATGCCTAAGCGAGGGAGGAAGGTACTTTAGAGCATTAGGCTCCTTTTTCCTTCTCCAAACTTTCCTGTAGTGCTCTATAACTTCTCACCTGTGTAAACAAACAACAGCTAGTCCCAGAACTCTGTAAGCATTTCATAACTTTTGCATTTCAGTTCTTGAGACACATCAAGAATGGCATGTGTTCTTCTGTGCTCATCCAGTCATGTGGTCTTCAGGGGTCTTCAAGACTCTAGCACAGTTGATTTTGACACATATGTCATGCTTTCATTTTCTATTGAGTTACCGTACTTATTTTTTGTCTCCTGGTGACCTGCTTTACTTGTGTTGACAATTTTTTGCTCCAAACGCTAATCCTTTATCTAGGATCAACTGCAGACCTTTTTGTCAGCTCTCTTGTGCATGAACTAACAATGTAATGATACCCAGCTGGACAAGAGTCAATTGAGCAAACAACTGTCCAATTACTTATGGTTCCTTGGTAAAACATGGTGATGTACAAAGAGCAGACTTTTGCTGACACCACTGAAAAAAATACTCCACTGAATTCATTTGATACAAATGAGTACATAATTTAAACCTGATGGAAATGTATTACATCATCAAAATGTTGACTGATCATTCATGACAGTTCTGTACTGTTCTATGAGTTTTCCCATCTAAATACATCTGTGTACAAATTAAATAATGAATATAAAGACACAGAGTTAAATCTTGCTTATTTACACCTACAGTACATATCTGGTCAGTCTGGTCATAAAAACAATGTTTATGAATTTACTGTATATGGTGGCACTGTAGTACTGTGTACTGGTAGCATAAGATCCTGGTAACACAATACTTATGATACAAAAGCTATGACTCAGTATATAGAGATATACTATGATACTGTATGCAAGCTGATACAGTATATTGCATTTTCATATAAACATCTAAGAAAACAGCTAGGTTTGCTAATGCTAATGTTTGTGGTGCTCCCTTACACTACTTGTTTCTGTTGGAGGGGAAAAACCTGTAATGGCTCAAGATGTATTACATCATTACCATCTATTTGTTGGGAGTTTAAACATAAAAAAGAAAAACTATTCATTAATCAATACTGTGTTATTGATAATCAGTACAGTATCACAAAATGTAATGTTGTGATACTCAAGTGTATCAATATTTCATTGATTTTGTTTAAGAAACGTATTATTCACACTGTGTTGAACTGAGCCCATGGGGTAGGGTTGTGAGTGTTTGGGTTCATCTAAATGGTGCTATATTACAGACACCAGGAGATTAAAATATCAGAATGAATTCTATCATTCAGTGAACAACTGGAAGATGACGAAAAGTGAGTGTGGAGGTCTTCAGGATGATTTTGTGGAAATATCTACATTTCTGCCAGGAAGACTCAAATTACATAAGCTCAAAACAATATATATTTATTGATTTGTGACAAGATGTAATTGGTTGAGACATCAGGTGAGAGGATAATGTAGCACTAAGTGTATCTGGCAGAGCTTTCACTAGGCTTACATGACATTGCTGCTATGGGGATACCAAGAGCAGCTTCTACTTGCCCCTTTCTAACTACAAAAAGATCTGTGTTACCTTTTACCCTTTATTAGTTTGATAGCTTGGACTGTGCATATGCAGGTTATTTCAGGACACAGGTGTGTTCAGATATGGGTCACTAACAGGAACTGAAAGATAAAATTCAAGCAATAACATGGTGGGCACATAGCCATAGGAAGTTTGTAAGGCAGACTGGATGTCTTTATGAAGCTCTGCCAAGCTTCAGACTTTATCAAAACCACAAATTATAGTCCACTCACGGCCAACTCAAGGGTCACACCCGGGTCACTTCACCAGCTCAGGGGGGTTGCTTTGTAGCTTCATTTTATTAGCATTTACCACTCAATCTCAGAGAGAGCATGCTTCGATTACTTCACCCGGCACGCTATCTCTGCTAGCAAAAGCTGCTCTGAGACACAGTTCAACTGAAAACAGCCAACACACACACACAAATGCATGAAGCTTTGTTTCACTAGTTCTGGATGGAGCTGATAAAACTCTGCATCATAATGTTTTCCACTTATATTTCAATATCACTGTATGAGATGATAATTAATATAATGTTAATGAGTTCAGACTCAGGGCTGCTATTCCTTGATAACATAATATTCCAAATTACACATTTTGACACACACTTTTCCTCTTTCAAAATCACACCAAAGCGAAATGGCAAATATTAGTTAATAAACTTAGAATTCATTCATTAGAATTCAACTTTTTGTGCATTACAAAGTGCCCAAATCAACATGCACAGACCTAAACAAACAAGTTCTACATCACCAATTTGGATCAGCCTTCAGTATATATTAGGGATGAGTGTGTACACCACTATTTGTATCTGTTCAACCATCTAAGTTATATAGTATCTGTACTCTGAGTGGGTGGGGCCTAAACCAAAATTGGGTGTGGTTTAACAGAAAATGGGTGGGGCTTATATCAGTACATTATTTTAAGTCTGAAATTGATATGAATTGATCAGAAGTTGCTATATGTATTGTTTATTTGAAAACTATTTACAAAACAGCCTCAAAATTGAGATTCAAATCAATGTTTTTGATCACAAAAGTAAGAAAACTATTAACAAAACAAGTTTTTTTTTCAGGCCATTAATATCTTTAAGTGCATGAATGAATACAACTCATGCAGTAGGAAATTATGAACTACTTAGTATGCATGAAAAAGAGTTGTCATACTCAACACAACTTCCTTTTTTATTTGTTTTTTTTTTATTTTATGATCAAACTGATTTTTTTCTTTCAATTATTTAGTTATTTTTACTACATAATGTTCTTCGCATTTTTTTCCCACACAAAGTTAAACAATGTTGATTAAGGTGTGTTCTGGTTCAGCCCCAGTGTATTGTATGAAACATGATGAATGACAATAAGAGGGAGGTACTCTGAGATACTTTCTGGCAGCTTGTGATATGAGCTAGAGAGAAAAATGACAATTCTGGACCAAATACTGAAGATGATCCTCCTGTCCATCCTCTCTAACCTCAGAATCACTAACTCTGCATGATTCAGATCATTTTTAGAGGGAAGGTCCTTCCAGTTAACATGCAGAGGGTCTGCATCCGCTCCATGCAGGCTCTCTACTGGTGTTCCACAAGGCTCAGTACTGGGTCTTCTTTTTTCTCTGTACACCTATTCTATTGGTGAAATAATTTCTTCTCTTGGATTTTCATACCACTGTTTTCCTTCCCTTCTTCTGACACTCACATATCCAGCCACATCTCAGCATGTTTGGCTAACATCTCATCTACATGGATGACAAACCACCACTTCAATCACTCAACGCTGGCAAGACTGAGCTTCTATTAATTCCTGGAACCACTGGTTTGCATCTTGAACTTCCTATGTCTGAGACAGAGCCGATTGCTCTAAGACTGCAAGCGAAGCTCAGCTTCCCCTAAAATGTCAAAAAATAAGTGATCAATAATATACTGTTGTGTGTACATGTCATTGACTAAATATGCGCTACAACGCGCTCAACTTTTATTCAGAATCAGCTTCTTATCACTAGTAACGACGCGGCTTTCCTCTCACTCATTCCCGCAGCTTCACAGTGCTTTAAACAGGGTGGACGCTGAGCGTCCACAGAGTTCAATGGCAAAGCAAAGCTTTCAGCGAAACGAGACGAGTCATTGGATAAACGCAGGGCTTTGTCCCGCCCATCGGACGCTCAGCGTCTTTGGGGGTCTATGGGGCAGTGGGCTGGCCTCGGCTGGCCCGGACGCTCAGCTTCTGCATTATGATTGGATGATCTGTCTGAGGCTGAATCCCTTTTTGATTGACAGCTAAATGAGCGAATCAGTGATCTTTTGGTGTAAACATCCATGGGAGCATTTTTTAAATTTTAATTCTGTTCTAGTGATGGGATTTTCAGCTCTATTTTGAGATGCGGCTCTAATGGCTCTTCTTACTGTGGAGAGCCGGCTCTTTCAGCTCCCAAACGGCTCCCCATATATATTTTTTACATTATTAATTAATTAATAGCTTAAACCTAATTTTATAACATTTTGTTTCATTATTGACATTGTTAAGCACTTGTGATGAGTAAAAATGCTGCATAACAATGCTTTATAAATAAAAACTTTATTATAACCAATTATTAAATTATCACAAAATAGCACCACTTCCACAAAAATTATATAAAATAAATTAAACAGTTATAAATACAATCACCCACCACAATACGAAAAAGTATTAAAGCAGCTTCATAACAAAAAAGCTGCCACAATACAAATACCAAATACAGTGCTTTTAAACTAAAGTATAAAACTATGAAGGATAAAAAAGACCATGTGAACAATACAAGTTTTGAACGACTAGAGATGGAGAACTCACTGTATTAAATACAAATACTCACACCACAGTACGAAAAAGTATTAAAGCAGCTTCATAACAAAAAGGCACCATAACACAAGTATCACTTACAGTTCTATTAAATTAAAGTATAAAACTATGAAGGATAAAAAAACATGTGAACAATACAAGTTTTGAACCACCAGAGATGAAGAACTCACTGTGAGCGAGATACTGAAGGAAAAAAACGGCTCCCATTCTGGAGCTGGTTCCAATCGTTCACTTCAAAGAGCCGGCTCTTAGAGCCGGAACGTTCGCGAACGATACATCACTATTCTGTTCTGAGTTGAACCGAAGACTTTCCTAATCATCTTAGCAGCATTTTCTTTGTTAAAAAAAAGACTAGCGACAAATCGAGCTTCTATTTCTGGTGGTTTTTTTGTAGCTGCTTGTGTTTGGAGACTGACTTCTATCACTCTTTCTGACTTCTATCAAAGTTTCTGGCCAGCGGGTGCTGCTGAGCTTCTCCACGGTCACAAAGCACTCACAGGTGGATACACTTCACACTAGCCTCGCGCCAGTCCCAGCTAGCGAGCTAGTTGGTGTAGAGAGGAGCTTCTCCTGTTTAAAGCGGCTCAAGTCTTACACCCGCAACACCATGAGCCAAGGCCATTTAATTAAGCAGTCTAGCTCTGCTGGCCATTGAGAGGATACTAGTCAAGTCCCTGGAAAAGACGCCTTGTTGGTACGACAGGATCACAGATCATTTTCTTGAAAAGGAATGGAGGGTAGAATTTACGTATAAATAAACCGACACATTTTATGATGTAGCCCGAAATTGAGCTTCCCCTCCTTGAAAGACCAGCATCCGCCACTGGTCTGAGAACTCCACTGACGTTCCATCTCAAGAAGTAAGAAGCCTCGGTGTGATCCTAGATGACCAGGTATTGTTTTCTACTGACATTGCAAACTTGACTCAGTCATGCAGATTCCTCCTCTTCAACACTCAATGGATCTGACCCTTTCTAACCCATTCTCTCATCATCTCAAGACTTGACTACTGCAACTCACTCCTGGCTGGTCTTCCTATGAGAGCCATCTGGCCCCTGCAGTGGATCCAGAATACAGCTACTCGGCTGATTTTCAATCAAACCAAGTTTTCTCACATCACTTTACTGCTGCGTTTACTTCACTGGCTTCCTGTAGCTGTACGCATCAGATTCAAAACCCTGATGCTCGCATACAAAGCAGGAAATGGACCAGCACCTCCCTTCCTAATAGCAATGGTCAAGTTTTGAGTCACACCTCAAACCCTTCAAACTTCATTGAAATGAAGAAATCCTTCAAGACACATGGATGACTAGCATCAAGACTCTTCTCTGTCCTAGCATCCAGGTGGTGGAACAAACTCCTGACTGTTCAATAAGCAGAGTCCCTCACAGTTTTTAAACACAGACTGAAGACCATCTCTTTGCTGAACATTTATTTAAGCATTAATTTATTACTCTTACTGTAATGCATTGTAATGCTCTTATATTGTTTGTATATATGTGTATCTTTCCCTGTTTCTATGAATTAGTAATGGTTTTGTTCTGACACTGTCTGAACTGAAGGGTAGTCCCGACTCTATCCTGTCTGGACTAGTTGAGACGATTCTCTTAATGGAAACAAAGCACTGTTGTATGTCATTCAGAATAAGAGTGCCTGCCAAATGCTGTAAATGTAAATACAACACAGTTAAGGCACTTGTGAGTCCGTTATGACAATGATGTTTGTATTATGGGCAAAAACTGGCCCAGCGGTAGCAGTCATGTCTAAGGTTTTTAAAGGCATTTGAATTCGGGACAACATGTAGCTGAAAATACAACCTACCATGTAAAAGATTTGAACGCCATTTGTACTTTGGGCCTCATCTATAGAATAGTAAGTTAAAAAAATAGCCATCATCCTCATTGCACAGCTGTATTTGGCCTGATGAAAGTAGTATTATGGAAGGAGATGAACTGAGAAATGGGTCTATAGTACGGACGAGAAAATGTGCAAAACGTTGGCAAAGGAAGCAGAAAGTAGAGATAGGAATTGGGCAATGGTTTGAAAGGTTTCAGAGGCCTCCTAAATTTTAGTTATGTCAAAACTCCATATTGTAGATGATTGTCAGATCCTGGATGTTTGAACTGCAAACTGAAAAATCTAATTGGTTGAGAAGTCAATATTGCTAAACTGAATCAGTCTCACCAATGCTGTTATATCAACATTGACAGCATATCAGCACTATTTGTTATCATCCTAAATACAAAGAAACAGTTTCAGCTTCTTTGACACAGCACCGTGACGGAAAGATGTAGCCATAGAGAGTTAGGCTAGTGGCTAGAAAAGGTCATTTGAGGGTGAGGAGGGATGGTGTGCACAGTTTACTGACAAACGAGTGAGACGCAGAATGCATTCTAATGAAGCAGTGTGTATGCAGGACAGTATTAGGAGCTCTATCTGTGATTCAAGGCAAAGCACTATAGTGACAACTGGATAAAGGCTAATATTTGTATACTTGACTATGTGTTTGCATGCATGATAGGAGAGAGAGAGTGAGAGAGAGTTCCCTCCACTCAATGCTGTTTCCATGGCCACAGTAAGAAAGCTATCAGTTCGGCACTACCAGTCGTTTGCACCTTCCCCCCACACAGTCAGTGCTTACGCTTTGCCCATCCTCAGCAGAACACTTCAACATGATCAGTTCACCTTCATTAACCAAATGAACATCAATTCAACTTTCCAAGAACATGTTGTTGCTGTTCTATCAAGACATTAACATTTTACTCCATCTAAAAAGTCTTCTAAAGCTGCCTTTTGGCTTTGTGTGAAAGTTGTGGCTTGGAGTGGCTCAGCAGACTAAGGCGATGTCACTATGATCTGAGAATCATGAGTTTGAATGTCAATCACTCTGCCATCAGCAGCTGGGGCCCAAGAGAGCAAGAGAGTTGTGCTCTCTCCGGGCGGGTAAAATGGCGCTTTCTCCCCAACACCAAAGTAATGTTGGCTGGCTCAGGCATCTGCCAGGCGATCCATGAGAACTGGGGATCAGCGCTTTCCTCTGAGTGCAGTGGCTGCCCAGCGGTGATGTATCGGCAGCAGTTAGAAAAGAGGCGGTGGCTTGACTACACATGCCTGTGTTAGTCTGCACCCTCCTAGAGTCAGGGATATTACAAGTGTAAAGAGAGTCCTAATGAATGGGTGGGTCAACTGGCTAACAAAAACACAGTAGAGAGAAAAAAAAGTCCCCTTCATCTTTAGCTTTTTAGTAGAGGTCTGAAAGTTCTGTGCTAAAATTGAGAGATCTTTAGAACTGTTAATAATTCCCTTCACCTGGACTAAAGCCCCAGTTAGCTGCAGAAAAACAGACTGAAATAATGCTGCGTCCAACATGTTTCACTGTGGGTATGATGTTCTGGAAAAACATCACTAAACTGGCATTTTAACATTAGGAATGTGTCTACTTTTTATATGCACTGTATCTCTGTCAATGTATCATAAACTGTAATTTGGATGTGATCTAACCTTAGACACTATCAGTCTTGGCTCTGGGTTTACAGCTTTCTCAAATGATGAAATGGTATTTTTTTAATTTATCCATACTTATAGATAAACCCAATATTAATGGTTACATTTGTCAGTGAGATCAGTACAAGGTATCACTTGATAGAGATGTTTTTTCAATAGTTATATATTTTCTGTCTGCAAAAACCTTTACCCCAAAGCAACAAAATTCCCAAAAACCCTTCACATCAGATTTGAATAATTTAAATTAAAAAAATTACCACTAAATATGTCACATTATTTCATTGTTTTTTTGATTATGTGACCTTAATTGAGTGACATGAAAAAAAAAAAATTACGTGTTTTTTTTTGTAAAATGATGCATTGCGGAGACCCAAATGTATTTACACTGGTATTGAAAGAAACGGGTCAATTTTCTTTATATTTAACACCATCATTGAAACTATTTGTGTGTGTGCATGCCCAGCAATGGATTGGTGCCCTGTCCTGTACTTAGGTAAGATAGAGTGTAATGCCCTGCCCTGCGCCCAGTGAGGGGGTAGAAGGCTCACCGCAACTCTGATCAGGATTAAGCAGAAAATGATGGATGGATGGATGGTTCACCACTATCACCACTATTGTAAACAATTCTGTAATTTTCTCTAGAATAGGGCATTTCACATTAAACCACTGTGTATGGCCCCTTTATTATTTAATTTAGCTGGTTTCACCCTTTAACTTAGTTTTTAATTTATCCTGTGCATATATATTTTTTTATTTAAATCAACCAAAGCTGCTAATAAACATTAAATTGAGCTGAACACAGCAAATTTGGCCTAAACACTATAATGCCTTATCTATTCACTGGATCTCCAGAAACAGATCAGTTTGCATGCTCCTTACCATGTCCTAGGAACATGAATAATTTAAAAGGCTCCTCTGTTTACTCTCCATGTGTATAGCTCCCAAGATGTAGAGTTGATAACAGCTGTCACATCACATCAGGGTCAGGAGTTCACATTCTCATTTAGGCAAGACTGGACTGCCATCCTCATTTGACATAATTGCCTTTATAAAACCTTAGAACTCTAAAGTATAAACTATTTTACGATTAGTAGTAGAGTCCTACCAAATTCACAGAATTGTTTCCATAATTTCACAGACCTCAAATACGTATTACAGACTGCACATATTTTATAAGAAATTGCATTAAGTAAGCATAGTCTATGCTGCATATTTAATTACATAATCAGTTTTCTAACTATGAGGGAGAAATGCTTCATACAAAATTACACCTTAATAATATGTAATAACTGTTTAAAGGTCACATCCCTATTAAATACCCTATGTATTCCATATCTCACATCCCATGTTTTTAATATGTAAATGAGTTCTGTTTTGATCTGCTACCTTGTATTGTGCCTCATTCAAACAGCAGTCCAAACTGAAACACTCCTTGTAACTTCAGCATGAATAGGTGGATACTGCTGAATAAGTTCAACCCCCAAATCAGAAAAAGTTGGGATATTAAGACAGTATGAACTCAAGATATTTCCCGGTTTGTCTGTTCAACTTAGGGTGATTTCACACCTACCATGTTTGGTCCGGACTTTCTGACTTTTCTGTTTGGTCTGAATAAAAATAGCAGGTGTGAAAGGGGCCATGAACCACAGTCCGAACCAAAGGACCAAAATTTGGTCCGACCAACAGATGTGGTCTCGGTCCAGATCTGCTGAACCATGATCTGATTTGTGTGCAGTGTGAAAACCCTTTTCTAGAAGGTTCGGACTTTCGGACAAAATACAGGAAGTTGTATATAAAAGTATATAAAAGACGTATACTAAATTTCACTACCCGATCTGAAAAGAAAACTCGATTTGGACTATGCATGTGCATAATCACGTCATTTCCAGATAAAGTTTTGTGACGCGATTTGAATCAGAGTAATTTTTGGTGAAAGGTGAAAACTTTTGCACTTTACCATTTTATTAAAGTTATGTTTAATTGTAAGAAATAATTAGTGTTTTATTGCACTTTGCAGGATTTTTAGCGGACTTTTAGATCTTTGGTCATTCCAAGAACTCATCTGAAACTCAAAAAAGGATCATGCTTTTTCAGTGTATGCGCTGAGCCTATGGAACACACTGCCTCTTTGTATGCTAAGCACCTTCAACCACTGTTTTTAATTCACGTCTTAAAACACATCTATACAGGGTTGCATTTGAGAGATGAAGGGCTGTGGTAATCACGTTTTAGTTTTATGATTCATGCTTATTTTATGTAATTTTTATCTTAGTCTTTTATTAGATTTTTTTATTGTTGCTGTGTTGTCTTGTATTTTATCAGTTGATTGACAGCAATTTGGTCAATAGAGTACTTTATAAATAAAAGTTACTTACTTACTAATTTTGCATTGGCTTATTGAAAATGCAAGGATGTCCCTGGAATAGATGTCGTCTTGAAGGCAGCACATGTTACTCTAAGATCTCTAATGCACTTTTCTGCATTACTGCTGCCAGCCCAGAAGTGTAAATTAATTTTGCAAAGGACAAAAACAACCCCAAACCATGACAGATGCTGACTTTTGGACTTGTTGCTGAAAACTTTTCATAGTGGTCCTTTTCATAGTGAGAAGCACAAGTCATTCATTTCATTAAAGAAAATATCTGGAAAACTTCTGAAGTTACTTCTGAACACTGTTACTTCTGTTAATATATGGCTTCTTTTTTTGAAAGTTAAGTTTTAAGTGGCATCAGTGTGTAACTCTACATTGTAGTGCTTGACAAATGTTTGCCAAAGTATTCCTTTGCCCATGAAATAATAATAAAAGCTAATAATGAAAGATGGTTCTTGAGGCAGTGCTGTCTGAGGGATCAAAGATCATGAGTGTTCAGCTTAGGCTTACACCCTTGCCTTTTACACATTGAAATTCCTCCAGATTCCTTGAATTCTTTAATGAAATAATGTAAAAATATACAAATCCTTTCCAAGCTTTGGTTTTATGGTTTGATGAAAAACTGAAGATCATTGACCCACCTTTGCTCCTCACAGACTCAGCCTTTCATGGATACTGCTTCTTTACCAAATCATGATTTCACTCACCTGTTGACCACCGATTTGAAATCACATCAACATTTGACTACTAAGAACAAGAATCTTCTAAGTAGCATTGTTAAACTAGCAGCCAGATTACAGGATGTCTGCAAGCATCCTTACTACAACTTTATCAGCACATCTTAACAGGGCTGAATACAATACTGTATCAAAACTTTTTCAATGGGGTCTTGCTATAAATTCCAAATATTAGATTAAATAGATTTTTTAATTATTTTATCCCCTGTGCAGTCATGCTGTTGAACAAGTGGGTTAAATGAACGTTTAGATTCAGTTAGCTTACTAATTTATACTACAGTACTACTTATTTAACTCATCATCTATTTTCTCTTTTAGTCACATGATGATGTGTCTTATTGTTGTTTGTAGATGTGATGTACATAAGTAACTGCTTGCAAACCAAATTTCTCTTTGAGAGATAAAAATAAAAACTGAACTGAACTGAGCATCATTACTAGCCCTAATTTGTAACAGTCCCAACATTTTTTGGAATGTGCTGGAGGCCTGAGGTTCAGAAATGAATGTATGAAATGAAATGAAGTTGACCAGACAACACTGAATATCTTGGGTTTATACTGTCTACAATGAAAAAAAAGGTCAAAGTAAATGTAAAAAACACAATTTTGTCTTAGCATTATCCATACAGTCCCTAAGTTTTACAGATTTGGAGTTGTAGATACAGTATGTAAATCTTTGGATGTGACAAAAAAAAATTAACAGGTTGTTTTCACAGCATATGGACAGTACAGACTGTTTATGTCAACTCAAGTCTAGTTCCCTGTTATTTTGGGCCATTTAATGTATTCAAGGATTCTGCACTTTAGACAGAATTTTCAGTTCAGTTTCTATGAGCTAGTGAGAAATACACAGCCTGGCTGTAGGTAAGAGTCTCCCATTGGATAATTACTGCATGGATGATTATGTTTCAGCTGGCAACACGTTATTTAATAATGTGTTGGATAGTTCTTAACCCGATTGTAGTACTTTCAGTATCTCCTTAGATGTTTTCTCTGCATGGTGCAAATAATCTGACCCTTCTGAAACAGATTAACATCTTTTCCACAACCACAGGATGTTTCTTTCAGCATAGTTGTTTAACAAATGTGAAGCTACTCACTGCATCAGTTAGGGTTAATAAGTGGAAGGACAGTGGGGGGAAAATGATCATTGGGGAAGGAATGAGGTCAGAAAAAAAACTTGAATGATTGTGATCATTTAAACGTTTGGTGAAATCAAATGGTAGAAAAACAACAGTAGAACTCAGAATTGTTTAACAGTGAAAGTAAGAGCATTTCCACATGCACAATGTGAAGGGAACACAAGGGATTGGGAAAAAACAACTGCGCAGCCTTAAGAAAACCACAGAAGAGCAAAAACGGTTTTAATTTGCTAGGGAGCATAAAGATTGTACTCTCGAGCAGTGGAAGAAGGTCATGTGGCCTGATGAGTGCAAATTTACCCTGGTTCAAAGTGATGGGCACATCAGGGTAAAAAGAGAGGCAGGTAAAGTGATACACCCATTATGTTTACTGCCCACTGTACAAGTCTGTGGGGGCAGTGCCATGATCTGGGGTTGCTGCAGGTTCTAGGTTCAGCAATATGTGCCCAAAGTATGAAGTCAGCTAACTACCGGGATATACTGAATGACCAGGTTGTTCCATCAATTGATTATTTCTTCTCTGATAGCATGGGCATATTTCAATAAGACAATGTCATAATTCATTGGGCTCAAATGATGAAAGAGTGGCTCGGAGAGCATGAGAACTTTCACACACAGATTGGCCACCACAGACTCCAGACCTGAACCCCATTGAGGATCTTTGGGATATGCTGGAGAAGACTTTGCCAGTGGTAAAAATCTCCCATTATCAATACAAGATCTTGGGGAAAAATTAATGCAACTCTGGACAAAAATAAATGTTGTGACATTGCAGAAGCTTGTGGAAATGATGCCACAGTGAATCCATGCCATAATCAAAGCTAAAGGCAGTCCAATTAAATATTAGTGTGTGACCTTTTTTGGCCAGGCAGTGTAGTTAGCTTAGCATAAAACTCCATGGCATGGCATCATGTTGTTCTACATGCCAAACATGCCCTGTTTTATTATTAGCACTGCTTATCTTATGAGCTATTCGTCTTATTGCAGATCTCCTGCACTGATCTGCGAGCTGTAAACTCTGGCTGCAGGGAAAGCAGAGATAAACTCAGTTCTGCTCTTTCCTGTATCTGATTGTGAAAAGCAGATTCTGGGCGTGTTTGTTATTGCCCTGTTCCCATGCCGTCTGCAAACGCACACATGGGGCTGGAGAGCGTGAAGCTGGGGCTAATTGCTCCCTCTCATGCCCCCTCTGAGCCTCAGCTGAGGCAAGAGCACGACAGCACACGCTCATTGCCATAATAAGGAACAGCTGCTCTCACAGAGTGACGAAAAACGAGGGGACAGTGGGGGGAAAAATAAAGAAATAAAGCCAGAAAAACTCTAGGCTTCCCATGCAGCACAAGTGTTTATCTTCCACAGTCCTGCCGTGTGCAGATTCTAAGCTCTGCACACAGTATTTCTTCTTCTTTCATGTAAAAATACACAGCTGCATTCTCCACATGTTCTCCTTCCATCTTTTTCCCTCCTTGATGTTGCATCTCCTTTTCCCTGCAAGTTCACGAGAAGCTGAAAAGCTCTCGGTCCTTTTTAACTTGGCTTTTGTCCTTGTTCAAAAGGATGAAAATGAATCAAATTTCCATAAGAGAGTGAAGTTCTGAAAGGCAAATCAGCCTTGTTTGTTTTTATTCTTCTCACAGTAAAAGACACTGAGGATAGGGTATATAAAAGGAAGTGAAATGGTCTGAGGACCCCAGGCCAACAACAACAGTTCTAGAAGCCTCGCTGACGTCTATGTGCTCTTGATCCACAAGAGTATGAGTGTCCAGACCTTGCAGTAATCCATAAACATCTCCAACAGAAACATACAGCCCAGCCAATCCGCTCAGCACATGGTCCCCTTCAACAATTGGATTATCTCTCTGGCTTTGAGGCCAATTTCCTCAAGTTACCTGAGGAAATAATAACTTTATTGCATTATGACAATCTTGTAGACTCTCATAATGCTCACGGCAAAAAAACTCTATACAGCTGTTACAGCTGTGCTGCGCTTACCAGGGCTGTAATCATTTACAAATGTCATAATCTGATTTGATATGACAGGTTTAATATGCCTGAACATGTAAATAGGCTATGTTCATGCTTATGTGGCATAGTACACTTTAGCTTGCCCCAGAGATCATTTTAAATGCTCAGTTGTTGCCATTTAATCTGTTGTGAGCTAAGATAAGATAAGATAATCCTTTATTAGTCTCAGTGGAGATTTTCTAAAAAAAAAATCTCAGGAGAAATAGTACAAGACAAAAGGAGACATGAGATGTTCTGGGCAACAGAAATCACAGAATCAAAACTGAGAAGACTCTTAGTCCTGGTTGAGAAATGGTTTGTATTATATTGAGATTCCTGTTTTTTGTAAAAGTGTTATTTGAACAAATCTATGCACAGTTAACGTAGGGTTGCCACCTTTCAGATTTTGAAATAAGGGACACCCCGGAAGGGTTGGGGGGGGTTGGGGTTGAAGTGTATGTGGGGATGAGGATTCCGTTGTGGGTTGGGTGTGGCTTGAATATTGCACCTATATAATTAAAGGTCTTACACTGTCAGAGAAACATTATAAAGCGGACTAAAATTGCCTTCGGTAGATGCTATTTTTTAAAATCGCGTACCATTTTCAGGTGTATTATAGCAATGCAGACAACACTTTCAGTGGTCACGATTTGCACTAGTGATGGGCTTTTATGGCTTGATTTACTTAAAAGACCTCTTACAGCTCCCAAATCGAAATACTTTTTTTTTTGCTGCTTAGCTTAAGCTAGTAATAAAATAATGTCAATTCAACAGTGAATGAAATTAAATAAATGTAGAAATGTAAAAACAACTGAAATAATTATTTTTTTCTAAATTGTATATTTATAGAGTTTTGCAATGTACAGAAAGAACAGAACAAAAAGAAAATAATTATATATATGTATCTTGCAGCAACATGGTCACATATCTCACAAAATGATCATTAATTAATAAAGGAATAGGGCATAATAAAGTAAAATAAGTAAATTATGGTTACAATACAGGCAGTAATACATGTATCATGCAAAAAGGAAAATCACTTATCCCCTAATACTTTCCATCCTTGATGACCATGTTTCAGTGAATTTTTGTTGTCTGTTTTGGATTTCAAAAGTGAGCCAAAAAATTGTTATGCGTGGAAGTGTAGAAATAGATTCCTCTTATAAATTTACATATGTCCTTTTTCATTAAAAAAAAATATTTATTAATTTATTTTTGTCTGTACAATTACTTGTGTGCAATTTATTTAGTCTTTTATGTGCATTTATTTATTTAAACTTATGTCATTTTTTTTCGTCATATGTAGAGAGTTTTCATCAAAGAGAGTCTTTTTGTAGCTTCTCTCTCACTGTGTGCGCATGCAACAATTATAGTTAATACTAATATAGCGACACCCCCACGTTACATGGTGTAACTGATCCAGGGACGTGCGGTGGGGGTCATCATGACAAGAAAAAAAAATAACATAAAATTAATATTAATATTTGTCCACTGATCTTTATGTATGACTAATTTTGAACAATTTTATAGTCAAAATCGCTGAGCCTCACCTCTGAATGTGCAATCCATCACAAACTGGGTTGATACATGCAATTGGCGCGTATCGCTGCATGTCGCCAATATAATGTTTGCATATACGTTTATATACCCTGATTTTCATTCCGTATTTGTAAATTAAAAGTCGCATTCCATATTGAACCAATACGGGACACGACTTTTAATTTACAAATACGGAATGATTCCATATTTTAATGGTCGGGTGGCAACCCTAAGTGAAAGACAATGAATAGCAGGTCTGAGACTTCTGAGCCTCATTTACCATCTGATCTCATTGATGTCTCTATGTCTCTATCTCTATGAGAAACTACAGAGTTATCAAGGAGCTCTCTGTTGAAATCTTAGCAACATAGAAACCCTGAATAAAATATGCGCTTTCCAAAAACAGATCTCTAACTTGTGAAAATAGCCCTGGGCTACTGCACTAGCCAGAAGTTAGCCAGTTATGCTGAGGCAAATAAATACAAATAAAAGAAATCAGAAAATGTTTTTACTAAGACATCATTCCATTCATTGAATTTCTTTGACTCTTTACCTGTTTTCTAGACTGTGACAAATTAGCTTTTAGTCTTATAATTGGTGTTAGTGGAACTTTTGTTTGTTTATTAAAGTGGCTAATGCTGTTAGCATGTATGCTTGCATATTTAACTCTCTGTGGAGAAACATACTGCTTGGTTATTAAAATAGGGATAGTTAATAGCTAATCCTAAAACTAAGCTGCTTTGGTATTAAACCAAAAAATACAGTTAGACCTTTAGCTGCAATCTTAATATGACAAAGAGGAATTTCATTTTTTCATATTTTTTAAATATATATTTGGCAATACATCCAGTTTTAAGATTTAGGACATGTTTACACAAGTGACAAATTATAATCAGATTAATATAAAACACTATACTGAAATGCTAATTGATTAATCAGTAGCAGTTTCTTAAAATATATACATTTAAAGACAAGACATACAATAAGACATTGAGTAAAAAACAAAGACCTTTCTTTTCTTCTCAATGGTCAGTGTATTCCTGGTCTTTATTCTTCGTTCTGGTTTTTAGTTTTGTGGCACTGTAAACAAGTCAAACTGTTCTACTTTTGATTGGTTACAGAGAAGGAATTTGCCTACAGAAAAAAGAGGGGAAACTTTTGAAACAAAACTTAAATTAAACGCCTTAAATTAAAATGTAATTATTGTATCTGTGTGCTCTAGATAGATTATAAAAATGGCCAATTTAGTGACTCATGCCTTCAGAGCATAATACAAATTAACTGAAAGAATATATACAGTATACAGACTAGGACTGGGTGATATATCGATATTTAAAAAATATTGATATATTTTTAGACGAGATATAAGATGAGACTATATCGATATAGTTTATGTTGCGTCGTAATTACACTTGTAGAGCCTCTATTTTGCCTCTGCACAACTTCACACTGCCCCTCCTCTCTCCCTTGCAAAACTCCCCCCTCCCCCACTTCTTCACACGTGAGCCAGGCAGTGACGGTATGGAGACAGATAGACATGAATGAAGCGATCACAGAGGAGTTGTTAAGTAAAAAGAAAAACATTGGCTAAATTATTTGGAGATGTTTTGGATTCAGAGTGTCAGATGAGCAGCAGAGAAATGTATTAAAGTCTGGACGAAAGGTTCGAGCACCGCTAATCTTTTCCACCGTTTACAACAACGTCATAAAAAGCAGTAAGTGTGTGTGTGAAACTACAAACTGCAGCCCAGACGTGAAGCTTTCCTCAAGCTCCAAAACAAACCACATTACAAAACTCTTACCTGTGATGTGCTTTATATGAGAAAAAAGTGAGAAGTGGGGTGACATTACTAAAACAGTGGAATACAATAACGCTAAAGACATGCCCCATCTCATCTGCGGAATAAGACTGCTAAAAAGGATTGACTGAAGATACCAGTTATCTAGTCGGAATTACTTGTTCTGTTAAATTATGAACACGTTCTGAGAAGTTCTGCCAAAAATGTTTACTGAAGTTAGTCTCGAGCTGCGAGCCGTACGTGAGTGACTGTACATTTAATTTTCATTCAGTCTGTTTACATGTTTTGTTATTTGCACAAAGTACTAGATGTACAGGAGCACATACAAGAGGAAGCACTTGATTAATGTTTACTTCACAGGAAACTGACTTTTTAAAGAATAAGTTAGCCTTTAGATACTTTTGCTCTGTATGTGATCTGTTTGCATGTTAACACCACAGCTGTGAGTCTTGTTATGAAGGAAAATAACATTTATTTTATTTGAGGAGCATTATTATTTACTGTATGCTAATAGTCTTTTTGGTGCAATTTCTTATGTACATTGATGGCTGAATGAAGGGGTGCAGGAAAAAATCGTTTCTCACATTGAACAATTTAGAATCGATTCTCGTTTTCAAAAAATCTATTGTTTTTGCGGGTGCGGATGTGCCTTCTCAGCCACCGTAGTGCTTGGCAAAACAAGGAAGCAGTGTGGGCTATGTACAGGCATGCAAGCCAAGCCGCAGCCTTTGAAAGCAATCATTTGGAGACACTTTGGATTTTACCGTCAACCCGGCCCAGGTAAGAAAGGGCTTGACATGATGACTCATGTGATTTGCAGAGATTGCAACGGTAAAGTATTTCATTTGGATTTGAAAGAATCAGAAAAAAATCGATTTGTGACCCCAAGAAACGATTCTGGATCGATTTGTTCGATTCCCAAAGATTTGCAGCCCTAGCTGAATGGTAATAAAAGTGTATGTGTGACATTTGGGACATGTGTCTTTGACTCAGAAGTGAACTTATTACCTTATGTGACAAAAAAATATCGCGATATATATCGTATATTGATATTCAGCTAAAAATATCGAGATATAATTTTTGGTCCATTTTGCACCCAGCCCTAATACAGACCCAGTTAATTAGACAGACACAAACATAGGTGCCTACAATCAGTCATACCAATTAAGCCCAACCCTCAAAGCAATGCCATTGGCTACTCTGAATACATTACAAATTATTAAGAAAAACTAATGGCTTCCAAAAAGAAATGTGATTTTAAATGATGATTGGCCTAATGGTTAACATTACAGATGTACCTCCTGTAAAACACTTTTAGATCCCATTAGACAAGCATTAGATGGATCTAGAATCGGTCAAGTCACCAATTAAACCATTAGAATCCTTTACATTTTGATGACAAACTTTCAGAAAACCAGGAAACTCCATTACTGACCTTTAGATACCATTTCAAAAGCAACTTTTGATAGACATTCATGTTAATTGAGTTTGCATATGAAAAGGAGAACATAAGTACAACACAAATGTGACAAACAAATAGAATATAAAGCGTATATTAAATAAGACAGTCAGTTAGCAACTTAGTACATAGCAACATAAACAGATGAAGATATTTCGAAAGTAATCCGAACACATGCGCTCAAAGAATGTTTTATCGTCACTGAATACATGTGATAGAGTGTGTCCCAAACTACCATAAAAATAGCAGGAAAGGACACTCTTCATGGGTAGTGTAGGGCAAATGGTCTGAAACACTAAACACATCGGAGTACAGAAATCCCCCCTTCTACAGAAGATGGACTTACCCAGGTAAGTAAAGCTCAGTAGTTTCAATCCTAGTAGTGAGTATGAACAATGCTAGAATACAATAGGTAAGTATATACACAGCTGTCCATTAGGGTAATGGTGTACAAGGAATATTTGTCTGCATCAGGTTTGCATATGCACAGTAGGGACATATCCCTACCAATATATTGAGTGGAAAAAAATCTCTACCAATATTTGATCAAACTCATTCACATTATCTTTGGAACAGATAATTCTGAGACTGAAGCTCCAAGATTCAATCTCCAGCATCTGACTGGCTGAAAGGGAGGGGGCTGTATGAGGGTAATGTCATGATCTGCAAGGAGGAGTAAAGCTAAAATGTAGTCTTTTAGATGACCTGTTCACTTTCCATGTCATACCATCATGTTTACATATTGTAGCTAGATACAAAAAACGGACATCATGACATTTTTTATCTCCCAAAGTGTGTCATAGTTACTAAACGAACTATCAAGTAGTCACATTGTTATCTAATGTCACTAGCCTGTTCACTGTGATCCATCATCTTAACCAATGCTTTAGTTACATAAACATAAATTGAGTAGAAAAGTCTTATTATGAGCTGAATTTCAGTCAAGAAATCCCATGAAACTGCCATTAGTGAATTAGTTTGTATGCACTGCAGGAAACACAACAGCAGGTTAAAGATGCAGAGCAGACCAAAGAAACAAGTGTATATTCAGGATTTCATGTGAGGTCCTAATTATGAATTATATATTTTTATATTAAAAGGATGATTTATGCAAATACCTTTTTTTAAATGGTTGATGTGTCCCTACCAATGCGGAGACCAATTCTACACCCTTGGTTCCTTAGCAATTGAAGGGCATATTAATTAATTTTGATTGATTAATATTGATATAGACTATATCTAGGGAAGAGCACAAATGATGTATATCTTATTGTTACTGTCATATTGTTACACCTCTACTTACATACATAGCTTTGCATTTCTGTTTACCCAGATTTAAAGGGCATGTTCATGCTTCCTGTAATTTTATTTGTTCGGTTGGTTCTTATATTTGGGTTGAGGATTACTGGCAAAGGACAAATAACTGCATTCAGATTTTCAAAGCAAAGGAAAGAGATCACAGACCAAGTAACATAAGCTGAGGGTTTTCAGAAGAGTTTCAAAGGGAATAAAATCAGCCCCAGGTGTGCCTCCTTCACCGAAATTGAAATGCAGTGTGTTGTGAAGTGTAACAGAAGCAAATACTCATTTAAGAGAATCACTGATTCAGCTGCTTCAAGCCCACACATCTTTATCCTCAAAGGACTGAACTGGTCTTCGGCCTCTTCGGATGTGGGACGTTTCTGCATCAAAAATATTAGACTTGCAATGGGTTTCTTACCAACAGCTACTTCTTTGATACAAGAGGGACACAGACACTTTCACAGGTTCAGAGGATTTTGTAGAGCTGGTAATTGTTCACAGTCATGTTGCCACTCAAATCTTTATGTGAGCACTGTCTTCATTTTAACACTAGTAAGCATGTCATGACTGACGCTCCATTTAGTCTATAAGAAATTGCATTTCACCAACCGTCCATTAATCCTCTTCAACCCACCTGAGGGATTGAAAAGCAGTGTTGTATGCATTAATCAAGAGCTTGTCGCCCTGAAATGGCAAAGCCGTAGGATAAGCTGTTTGTTGCCTGGCTCGTGCTCAAAATGCATTTTCCACCTGGTTTAGCATTTTTTTAAAGAAGAAAAGCAATCTCTACTGTTAATTGTGCTCAAAACTCAAAAGCTGTCAGTGTCTCCTCAGGGATTAAAATACAAGAATTTCAAGATGACTTTAAACACGCTGTGGATTTTCACAGGCATATAAATATGCTAACAGGTTTTTTCATCTATTCTGAACTTCATTTATGCTGAAAGTGTTGGGCCAGGGAGCTAGTGCACTAAATTGCCTTGTAACCTTTTCTCCGCTGCGAATGCTGACAGAATGGGCCTAGTGCTTAGCTTAGCGGCCTCTGCAAATCATCAGCTGACACGGAGGCTCTGAAGGAGGCGTTTGGCTCGGCACTGTTTGGTTTCCAAGCACTCGTCATCACTGGCTTGACAGCTTGGACTGGAGGGCATCACAACAGGAAGGTTAGTGCTAATTGGGCTGAGATGCTGAGGGAGAGGAAGGAAACAGCATGAAGCTGTCGTGAGGAAGACACGATTACAGTATTCAGTAGCTTGGAGATCAGTTCTGGAATAGAAGTTGGAGGCTCTGATTCTAGTAAAAGGAAAAGAGATATAGTGAGATAATTTGGGAGGGTCATGGGACTGCTAGATAGCTGCAGTCTTGTGGTTTGAAATTAACCATTGATGGGGTGGGCAGGCCTGCAAATTGTGCAGTAATTGGTGGACTGTATTCTGTAAATGTCTACATATTGAACGTACAATGTAGGTGGAGTCCATAAAGTCAGCGGAGGTCCAAGGCAAAGGTTTTGTAATAAAGTGTTCAATGTTCCTTATAAAGTGGCCAGTGAGTGGACATTCAAAATAGAGGTTTCTAATAACTGTTTGGATGTACAAGTACGGGTTTCTAATATAGTGGTCAGTTAGTGGATGTACCTTGTAGGGGTTGTTAATAAATTGGCCAGTGTGTGGATGCACAAGTTAGGTGTTTCCAATAAAGTGGCCAGTTTCAGATGAATCTTAATAAAACTGAAACCCTATTTCAGCTGACAGCTCGTGCTCTGCTGCTCTGTGCACCAGCACAATTAACAGCCAAGTGACTCTAAAGCAATGTTCTCCACTCTCCACCAGCACATGACTACAGGGACTCACAGAGGTTCCAGCTGGTCCTCTCGACACTGACTGGAATATGAATGGGAAAATAATGGTAGCTGTAGCTCTGCTGTCTGAGTTCTACAGAATAGCACAAAGAAATATGAGGTCAGTATGATTGTCTGTCTCCAGAACGTTCTCCCAGAGGAGGATCCTCAGACATGCTCTCTAAAGTCTCTAATTCAACTACTCCAGAAACCTTCCAATGGAAATGTCTGATTGATAGTACTGACTGCAGATTGAACTCGGTTACCTTGGAGTTGTTTTGATTATTAAGTAGCTGTACATGTGTACTTATTAAATATTATTAAGTGTAATTAGTTGCCTTTATTCATATATCTTACTAAATCTCATCATAGTGTAAAACTGCTCACTATGCTAATGTATCTATGCGTGGAAACTAGAACTGACCATTAGTGACCACACACTGGAGACACAAGTTTGAAAAAAATGAAAAAAGAAGAAATAAATGAATATTTTCTTTTGAGTTTAATATAATTTTCAGTTTAATATTTGAGTATGTTTAAATGTTTTTTGTTTGTTTGTTTTTTGCTCCATACAATTTCTCTGCACTCTTAAATTATTTTTGGTATCCAAAGGAACTGTTGAGTGGATGGTTCTTTAGAGATTTATCTGATCTCTTTGCTGTTAAATGTCCTGTGCACGTGTGAAGAACCTTTGTAAATTAAAAAAAACCCTCCAAATAATGTAAATATTCTACACCAATTAAAAATGTTTCCTAGAACCATGCATATAATCCAAGAACCACTTAGGGACCTTTTCTTTAAGGGTGCACCTAAACTATTGGATTGGAAAGAGCCAGAAAGGTGTTGAACTGTTACAAGTCTATAATTACAACTACAGCTATAACTCCTCCTGTTAAATATATATTTTTTTCTTGGAACAAACATGTTACCACTCCCATGTTGCCACTCTTCAGAGAAGATGCAAAGAGGAGAAAAACATGCAATTGGCCACCTTAACCCTTTATAATAATTGGATTCACTGTGTATGTAGGTCAAGGGTCAATGAGATTACAATACATATTTTGTGTTCCAATAATTAATGCTAAAGGTATTATTCAAATCAATAAAATGACACGGGTGCCCAAATTTATGCACCTGCCAAATTTTGTTTAAATAACTATTGGACACTTTCTGTAAATCCTATAAACTTCATTTCACTTCTCAAATATCTTTGTGTTTGTCTGCATTATGATATATTTAACTGAAATTGCTGATCTGAACAACCAACGATTTATAAAAGAAAATCATGAAAATTATCAGGGGTGCCCAAACATTTTCATACCACTTTAAGTCATTTTTGGCAATTTCTTTTGGTGCAGTCATCACTGTTGAAGTTTACACACAATCTAAAGAGCAAAATGCATTTCAAAATTTTTTGTTTTGTAAACAAACTCTTCAAATGTAGTAGACAGTTTTGGACATGACACTACATCTCTTGGGAAGAACAAAGGAGCCGAATCATACTTGAGAGTCATTGTTTTTATCATTCTGCCTAAATTTCTCTGCCCATCCTAAATCCAGCCCACTCCTTAGTGCATGTTTACGTCCTTGACTGAGGTGGGGTATCTCCAAAACAGCAAGGCTCATGTGTACTCATAGTCAGTAGTGGTCAGTACCTACTGACAGAGGTCTGAAGAGAAATATAACACTTGACATAAGGTCTTGGGCACCCAAGTATTGATATGTGAAGGTAATGAAAGCTTTCCCAACTGGACCAGACCATCAGACCTATTGTGGCACAATCATAGAAGTGTTTAATGTTAGTTACAGGAGAAACATTGAGACCATGACACTATGAGAGTATGTAGATGTGTAGATAAACACAAGACAAATGGTTTCATTGTTTCATGATTAAACTACCTCAAAATCTACCCTGTAAAACGTGAAATGCCAATATATTTCTATGACCGTCCTTCACAAGGCTACTTTTATAAACATTGGGAGCTATTCTACACTAGCTGAAAGAAACATCTTGAAAAACGTTACTGCATGAAAGGCAGCTGCTGTTAGCAGTGTTTGAATTGCAAAAGACAAGGCAGAGCCTTGGGGAAATGCTCTTCAGGTCCAGGCCCCTAAATGTTAATACAGTAGCTGAAGCGAGCTGTGCTATTTTGTACGGGGTGCTAAAACACTTTGCTGGAAATCCATTTTACATAAATGAAAAATATGAAGACACGGCTGCTACTCTTAAGGTCCTAATATGGGAAACTCTTGGGACGCCATGTCTCAGAGGGAGAGATATGGAGTGTTTGAGTTCTTGCAGGGCTCTTGTGTGACATTTCAGTTGCTAAAGTCTGCCAGCAGGTCTATCTCCAGGTCTGCAGTCTCAGTTAGAAACTGAGGAACAGAGCTATCCATTCAGAAGCTGCTGCAGTTACTTCAATAAAATCAATTAAAATGTAATTAAAATGTTGTTTGATGCACCGAATTTACAGTGATGTTTACATACACAGCAGAAGTTTGAGTTTGAAGGTCTTAGTCTAATCATAGTCTGAATAAAAAACATGTGGTCCAGGCTGATATTAACCAAACTATTAGACATTGATCTGGAGATGTTCAGTGCCGCATCTAAAAATAGAATACTGTGAAAAAGTTTATTGTTGTACATAATTTAATTTCAAAAGGTAAACTGTCATATTCGTTACACAATATTTAATTTGGTTTTTGAGTAAATTACTATTCAAACAGTATCAATATTAAAACAAAAAAGGCCTTAATGTTTACCTTTTTGAAATAAATTATGAACACTAACTTTTTCACAATATTCTCATTTGTGTGTAATATATCTTAGACCTTCACATACAGCACTGATATAATCACCACTCTTCACCTCTACTGTGAGTGGTAATAAAGGTTTGTCTCCAAAAAAGCTTTCAATGGCAGATAATTACTGACGTTACAGTTTAATCTTGAGATGACATTGTTTTATTATTTAGATGTTCTCAAGTTCAAAATCTCAACGTATAAAACACAGAAAGCAATTTAGGTTCCTGTTTGGTTCTGATATTGTGTATTAAATATTAATGAGACAAAACACATAAAACCCCATAGAAGTATTAGAGCAAATAATATAGAATGAAGAAGAAAATGGCTGCAGGCAATACGCCATTAATAGCTGGTGATTCGTCACATGTCTGCAGGTGCTGGAGAGCCTCACACTTTAATACTGTAAATTCAGGGACACAAAGACCTAGCTGCAAAAAATAAATAAATAAACATTTATTTAATTAAACAAACTAATTTACTGGCTGTTTACTTATAGTTTATCCTATTATCCACACCAAGCACTGCATTAATTGCTGATCTACACTCCACTAAGCTGGAAATTAAAATATATGCGCCTAATTCTCTGTATTATAAACTTTTACCAAATGAGGCTCCACTCACTGTATGAGCTCCATCTTTTTTGTCCATTATAGATGTGAAATTACAGATTGCAGCTCTTCTACATAACCTTTTATGTGTCTGTGGTGATGGTACGAGTGTGTTGATTACATGGACACTGAAAGCAGAAATAAACATTTTGGTCACTTTTCAGAAACTTTATTCTCTACATTCAAAGCCACAAGTCACAGTTTTAAGAACACCTGAAGAACTTTGTGTTTTAACAAAATCTATAGAGCTGTACATTGGGGTGTCGATAAAATATGTATCATGATACAGGTGTTTTGATTTAATATTTTTGAACATATTGTGTCATTGTAAGCAAGGTCGAATTTTGTGAAAACTGTCAGGGGTGCATCCTCACACTACAGTAAACCCCCCGTGTTCGCTGGGGTTAGGGACCAGAACCTACCGCGAATAGTGCAAATCTGCTAATACTTGTAACCCCCCCTAAAAGTGCTTATAAGTACCTATTTTGATGGTTAATAAAATACAGAAATGTGCACAAAGACTTCACAATTCCTACTATCAAATTCCGTATACCAACCTAAATTGGTAGTTTTATCCATGAATATTCGTGAAAATCCCCCCCAATGTTCATAATCGTCTAAACGTGATAAGCGCCATCCAAGACCAGGGATTGGGGTCGCTTGTGCCCCCCAAATGACATCACACTCCTACGTGGGGACTGTCAAAAGTGTTTTAAGCTGGAACGAATGTTACTGTGTTATACAAGTTTTTATAATTTAGTTTTGTGGACATAGTACTATGTATAAAATAGCTGTGGGGTTACATGTCGAGATATCTAAAACAATTTTGTGTTTCAAGAAGTCCACAAGAATTTTGACACTGAACACCGAAACTTACAT
>BRDA01027741.1:6712-31652 GCA_036984385.1 Crenuchus spilurus | reverse complement strand
GCGAATACACCCCCCATAAAAGTGCTTATAAGTACCTATTTTGATGGTTAAATCCAACCATATGCCTTAAACTATCATCCTTAACACTTCAGAAACACGTGTAAAGACATAAAATAAATAAAGAATTTATTTAAAGAAAATAAAGTTTACTCACTCTCTCCCTCTATCTCCTTCTCTCTCTCTCTCTCTCTCTCTCTCACTCTCTGAGAGCCGCTTACACTTCACCACTTACACTTTGTGCTGTAAGCCTGAGAAGAAGCTGGGCGTTTAGGGGACATCTTAGGGGTAAAAGAAAAGCAAAACTAGTCGGGTCCATGGCTCCCACGAAAGTGGCTGTGTGTTGTGCGGATCAGCCAATGAGAGCTGGCCTTGTACGGCCAATTGAACGCCAGCCAATAATGTTCGAGTATTGGAGCATGCACATACCCAACTGTTGTCAAGTACATATGTTCTACAGAACAAACCGCATATTTGTGGGTTTTTCGCAAATAACAGATAGATATGGTCCAAAGAAAATTCCGCAAATCCGCGAATGCTGAACCGCAAATAGGTGGGGGTTCACTATACTTGTTTCTGTTGATGTAGAACAGTCTAACAGCTGAAGTTAAGACTACAACACCGCCTACTAGTGGTCAGGGGTTTAAACACAGTTGGCCTACTCACCTAGTGTGTAATCTCAATTGGTCCAAAAATATCCAGACAAGAGCATCTCTGTGGTCATATACTGACCATTGATGGAGGGTTAGAGGATGGCTCACACAACCTGTACAGCCACCGATGTCTCTGGAGCAAGAAGAGAGCTGACTTTCTGATAATGTGGCCAGTGTGTGGAGCTACAAGAGAGGTGTTCCTGATAAAGTGGACAGTGATGGGGCTACGAGTAAGGTTTCTGATAGTGACCAATCGGTGAAGCTAAAGGAGAGGGGGTTTCTGATAAAGTAGCGGTTAAGTCATTACATATAACCTAATATCAGGTAGTCTTTAATCAGGACTTCAGTATACATTGGCTATATATTATACATATTCTTAAAGTGTCTGTGAACATTGTTTTGCCTCTTGGGCTACTTCCAGTGTTCTACAGCTCTGTCTATAGCTCTGACATTCTGTTAGTTTATTTGATCTACACTGCCCCCATGGTGAACATCTTTTGGCTCAAGGGTAATCCTTCATTAAGGCAATATTAAACCTCACCCTGACGCCACTAATCACAGCGTCTCATTTCACAACAAGGAGTAATTAAAGTGTGTCTGTTGGATTGTCCTGAAGTAGAAGCTGGACGCTTCCAATATTCCCTCCTACACAAATTTCATGAATATATTCCATCAGGGAAAGTGTTCTCGCAAAGTAATTGCACTCATACTTCTCCAGGGTGTCAGAGACTGCTGGAGTTTGCAGCTCTGTAGCGGTCTTAAAGGTCAAAAACATTTTTCAGGAACAATTTTGCACAGCTGACAGACACTTCTTTTACATCTCCTCATATAAATACTCTGAAATGGGTCTACAATTGTAAGAAATATTTAATTGGTACTTAATGTTTAATTTGATCTTCAGAAAAATGACTCTTCACACTCACAAACGTCATTCAAAAAAGGCAAACAGTATTGCTTCAAATATATTTTTATTCATTTTTAAACAACATTAGTCAGAGTGATTTAATGTGAAAGCTTCATTCTAGAGCAACTTATTGAATCAGAATAGTTCACAGTGATGGTAAAAGGAACCAGAAGTCTGAAGCCTCTAAAAGTTACATGAGATAACCCAATAAAAAAATTTGATAAAAATATTATACTTGCTCATTTATTTACTGAGGAAAATTATCCAATATGACATATTTGTGAGTGGCAAAGGTATGTGAACCTTTAGGATTAGCAGTTCATTTGAAGGTGAAATTAAAGTCAGGTGTTTTAATCAATGGGATGACATTCAGGTGTGAGTGGGCATCCTGTTTTATTTAAAGAACAGAGATCTATCAAAGTCAGTACTTCACAACACGTTTATGGATGTGTATAATGGCATTAACAAAGTAGATTTGTGAGGAGCTCAGAAAAAAAGTTGTTGATGCTCATCAGGCTGGAAAAGGTTACAAATCCACCTCTAAAGGGTTTGAACTTCACCAATCCACAGTCAGACAGATTGTGTACAAATGGAGTAATTTCAAGACCATTGTTGTCAACCAACAAAGAGCAAGGCGTGTAATAGTTGGTGAGGTCACAAAGGACCACAGGGATACTTCTAAGCAACTGAAGGCATCTCTCACATTCACTAATGTTAATGTTCATGTGTCCACCATCAGGAGAACACTGAACAACAATGGTGTGCATGGCAGGGTTGCAAGGAGAAAGCCACTGCTCTCCAAAAAGAACATTGCTGCTCATCTGCATTTTGCTAAAGATCACGTGAACAAAGCAGAAGACTATTGGAAGAATGTTTTGTGGACAGATGAGAACAAAATAGCAATTTTTGGTTTAAATGAAAAACTATGTTTGGAGAAAGGGAACACTGCATTACAGCATAAGAACTTTGTCCCATCTGTGAAACATGGTGGTGGTAGTATCATGTTTTGGGCCTGTTTTGCTGCATCTGGGCAAGGATGGGTTGCCATCATTGATAGAACAATTATTTTTTTGAGTTAAATCAGAGAATTCTAAAGGAAAATGTCTGAACCTCAAGAGAAGGTGGGTCATGCAGCAAGACAACAATTCTAAGCACACAAGTTCTACCAAAGAATGGTTAAAGAACAGTTGCCAGAAACGTTTAGTGGCAGTTATTGCTGCATAGGTGGAAAAAGCTGAAATAATAATAATAACAATAATAATAATAATAATAATAATAATAATAATAATAATAATAATAATACATTTTATTTGTAATGCACTTTACATTTCAAGGAAATCTCAAGTGCTAAATATGTCATATTGGATCGATTTCCTCAATATATAAATGAACAAGTATAATATTTTGTCTTATTTGTTTAACTGGATTCTCTTTATCTACTTTTAGGACAAATCTGAAGATGTCATATTTATGCAGAAATATAGAAAATTCTAAATAGTTAAAAAAATTTCAAACACCACCGTAAACACTCAGAAGACTCATGAAGGTTCACATTTTACATTCTTATATCACACACACACACACACACACACACACACACACACACACACACACACACACACACACACACACACCTTTCACCCTTTTCTTAAAGGTTTCTTTGAAAATAGTATACCAACCAAATGAAGGACTACAGGACCAACACAAACTCTGCAGCAATTAATGAGCTACTTTCTCTTACTTTACATCTACAAGAACCAATAAGATGGTGTATTTAACAGACTGGACAATGAACTAACATAGTGTTTAAGATTTCCAGAAGCGCTGCTGTGTCTGAACCACTTATACCAGTACAGCACACTCTAACACACCACCATCACATCCCTGTCACTAAAGTGCTAGGAATGATCCACCACCCAAATAATGTACCTGCTTTGTGGGGGTCCTGTGGTGTCCTGACCATTGAAGAACAAGGTGAAAGGAGGCTACCAAAGTATACAGATAAACAGATGGAAACTACAAAGTGCACCTTATGCTCAGTGGAGCTGATAAAATGGACAGTGTGCTTAGATACATGGTATGTGTACCTAATGAATTGGTCAATGAGTGTATATTGGAGGTAATAAAATATATATTATCACTTTAGCTGTAGTTACTGTAGGATGACAGTCAGATATGTTTGGCTGGTTGATGACAAACTTAACTTGATCAGGGAATCCTGATAAAATGTCTGTTTGTGTTGTAGACGTTTGATTCCTTACACCACTGTAAAGAAATGAGTCTGCAAGGGTTCTCTGCAATAAACCATTTCATATCAAAACATTCTAATGACCTTTTACAGACAAATGACTGAATTATACAGAAAAAAAAAGAAAAAATCACTGGTATTGCCCTTTAAAGGTTTTAACCACGGGTGCAACAGGAAAGAACAGTGAGGCAGACGGTTCACTCATTCATGATTTATCACGCAGTCTGTGGTTGGTATGAGTAGATGTATCAACAGTATTGTCCCCTGAGATTATGTGAAGTAAACTGTCTCTGGTAGACTGTACAAGTGCTGTATTGCCATCTAGTGGAATGGAGACATTATGGAAATATACAAAGAAAATGTGATTCATATACTGTACCAGAGTGATTATAATCAATTATGCAAATATCTGTCCACAAAACAACACATTGTGTATATATGTATATATGCTTAAGAAAACGTTCCCGGTATAAAATCAGTAAATAAATAGAAATAATTTATGATATGTAACATATATACAATATTACAAAATCATATATATGTGTGTGTGTGTGTGTGTATGCATGCATATCTGATTTTCTAAGCTAAATAAGCTTTTTTGCATTTCCTGCTGCACATTTTAATGTATAATTTCTAAAACATAGAACAAAACAAAAATAATGCACTGTAACTTTCACACAGGCCACATTTTATGATGTATTTTCCCAAAATATTAAACAATAATCAGTGCATCATATAATTTATTCAGGGAGGCACTTTTGCAACTGTATTTTTTAAGACAATGAAGCAGAAGATGACCTGACCCATTTAAACACCAGTGAAACCATGTAAAAGCAGGATCGGATAGCAGCTCGAGCATCAGATTTGATTTGCAGATTTGATTTAAATCTGGTCTCATGCAGTTTACTGTCAATAATTTCACTTGTTCAGGCTCAGACACAGCAGAAGAGGAGTGAACGATGTGTGGGTCGTTACTTTTAACACCCATGAGTTCAGTTAAGGTGTGAACTTCATGGTAAACTAAAGTGGAGCTCTTCAGCCTGCTGAGCTGCAAGCACTGATGTGTATCAGCTCCTTTTGTTGTGGCTTATGCAAAGGAGCAGCGGAAACCTGCTTAAGTATGGGCACTGTCTCAGTCTACACTCCAGCACGTCAGCAGAAAAACACCATCCTGCTTACTGATCACTTTCCTCTTTCTTAGCACTCCTTTCCGTTCTTTTTTTCTCTGAGCAAGCTGGGTCTTATCGATAACATTCAAAATCCTAATAATTTTACATAGCAACCTCATTCATCAAAATCTTTTTTTTTCTTAAATGTGTTCTTAGAATGACTTATTTAAATCCTAAAATTTACAAATGGAGAACAGAACACTATTTAACCATTTGTACAAACACGGCATCACTCAAAAATGTACATGTGCTGTTGAGGGGATGTAGATTGTACTCTAAAAAAACAATCTTATATAAGAAAACATTAGTAAAACTCAGACTGTCTGTCAAAAAACTGCTTGAGTTTGATTTAATTTCTTTTTTTAAGAATTGTTGGTTGGTTTTCTCCTCTTACTGTAATCATATGCTAGGATTCCATTCAAACATTTGACTGTTGATTGCACGTAGTGTGTGTGAATGTTTGACAGACGATTAAGAATTAAGTAATGTTCTATCCACTACAGTCAAGTGAAAGTAATTTAGATGATGTAAACTGATTTGGGGTAAAATAATGGCTGCTGTTTGAGTGCAGTCTGTACAGACAAAAGCAGTAGAGGTTCTGGGAAGACAGACAGTAACACACTGCAGTTGTTCTTGTCTGATCAGGTGGAATCTTGGCTTGATGTCATGATCTATTCCAAAAACCTTTTTCCATCAGGCTTTTTCATACTTCATTTTAAGCAATATTTACATTTAATACCTTGTTTGAGCATTAAAAGAACATTTGGGTTATTCTTTAAAGTTCTGACTTTTTTTTTTTCCTTTTCAAAATTGTATTTCATTTTTTGACAACTCGCACCCACCATATCCCACCCAGCCGCTACATACACCAAGTACCCTACTTAGAAAGCCTCAAAATCACATCAATTCCATGCAGCCATAAGTCTGAATAAATTATACCTAAAAAAGGCTGTAACCAGTGTCTAAGAGACCGAGGTGGAAGACAGCACTGAACAATATTTTTTTTGGCTGTTGTGAGCCCACAGCTTACTCTCTTTGATAGAAATCGTAGATTTGTTCCATTAAATTTTTTAATGCCCAAAAAAGTGATGAATGGAAAACTCAAATTTATTTTACACAATCATTCTCTTGCCTTTATCAAACATTTTATTTTGTTTAGAACTATATTGCTAACAAACATTAGAATGTATTTGTCACCTAAATAGTCAAGTCGTTTCTGTAAAAAATAAAGTATCACAACTCCCTTCAAACCACATCCAGATCATTATGATCTCAGACTAGCTGCTGTGATTTCTCCAGGCAGTGTTTTGTTCACATTTAAAGCTCATAGTAAGTCAAACTGATACCTAAACCACATTCACTTGTCTATGAGAGCTTCATTAACATCTGTATGCAATTGAGAGTAGTTCTGCTGATGCATTTTTAACAGAAACAAGTATTTAGGTGACCATCAATTTCTAATGGCAGTGGTAACGCAGTTCTAAATAATAAAAAAAGCTAGAGTGGAACACTGGATAAATCTAAAGTGGAACACTGGATAAATATGAGAACCATTTCTTTAGGTTTTTCACTAATCAATATGAAAGCAAACAAAGACCAATATCCCAAGATCAATGCCAACACAGATAATGCTGTCCCTATAGTTTGACCATTCCGTGATGCCTTATTTAATATACAGATGCTGTTTGGTGATTGTATTTGTACAGAAAAATTATGTAGGTGACCAATGAGCTTCAGTGTCTTTTAGTAATGTTAGCCTCACTGCTCAAGGCTTAAGTGAACTAAGTCTGAGAAGTGGAAAAAACTGTACAAGCGTGAATCGTAAATTATAATTTTATTTAGCATAATTTAAAATCATTACACTGTTAGTTCATTTATACAAATGCTTTGTTATAAAAATGACAATTTTGACAAAATCATGTTCCCAGTGTATAAATGTAGTACCATACACCATAGAAGCAGACTAGAGGCAGCTTGAGGCCTTGTCTGCACAATTCTGACAGCATTACAGTGAAGAAAGGAAATAAAAAGGAGCACTACACCAACAAACTGCCATTCAGGCTCATTCATCCATTCACACAGTAATTAGTGACACTAACCTTTACTTAACCACAGCTTCCACAGTTTTCAGTTTTCTGAGGGTTTTTCCCTTACATACATTAACAGAACAATCAGTGGTTCAATGAATTTGGCATGGTTTTTGCAATCCAATAAAGACAAAAAATAAAGCAAAGACGGAGGAATGGCTTACATGGTTTAAAAATACAAAATCGCTCACAAAAGAGCAGGTCCAAGTTCAAATTTGATATCTTTGAATCCAAAGGCACTCTTTGGCCACGTTTTTGAAAAGAAATCAAAGTAAAAAGTCAAATAAAAGTTAAGAGGTGAAAAGTTACAGCAATGCTGTGGGACCACAGACTTTGTAGCACACGGAAATGTGCAACAACATTTTGAGCAACAATCCTGAAGAAGAAACTACCCCTTCAGCTTTTACACCACACTAGCACTCAGTTATGTCAGTTTTGCATCCGTCTCTGCCACAAACTGAGAAGATCACATGTGTAGGCGTACAGGCATAACATTTGCACAAAACCGAAACATGTCAGTCTAAATCAAAACCACATTACATTCAAAACTAGCTGCTGAGTTGCAAAAAAAGCTCTTACTCATGTGCAAGCCAGTGTAATGCAGCTTGTCAGAATGGAAAACCACTGTTTGGGCAGAGACAAACAGGCCTGGGATGAAAATACGTTCAACCACTATTATTTACATATATATGACTTTGGTTGAGCATACAAGTTCAGAGGTCTTTTGTTAAGGCAGACTCTGTGAACTTCCTTATCGCCCATATGTACATCAAGCATTTCAGAGGATATTTTCTGCATTCATATGCTTATATTCTTTGTGCTAGGTACTACATGTTTATTCTGAGTATTTAGCTGTAACCCAGAATCTAAACATGTCAGCAAATGCACTGAGGAATCTAATGTAATGTGAACAGATATATGCATATGCAAAGTCAGTTAGCTGTATTTCAAAAGTGACATTTTCAATTGGTCAGTAAAATTATTTTGGTTACCAAAGCCTGAAATATCAAAACCTGGAGGCATTTATTGAAGTATTCCACTTTAAGAAAATTTATGCTGCATGCAAAGGGAGCTGACCATATGGGGCTAAATGTCTGATAGCAATTTTTAAAAATGTGCATGGTAATCAGAACAAACCAGGGATAAGTGCTGGGAAACTAAAAAAAGACATGATTTCCCTTCTCCTCCAGTGAAGTGGTGAGCTGCAGAGCTGAGAGTATGCTATGCAATGCTGCTCTTCTATACACTGAAAATATTGATAGCATTTGAATGTTTAATAAAAAATATAGCATAGTTTGTGCTATTTGATTGGATCACAGCATGTGAAACATTGCATAAATCATTGTGCTCTCTGCTTTATCATATTTTTTAAAATGTGGCACTACTGGTGTTTTTCAAGTATCCGATATTTCTGCTGTACTGCCTTGTCCTTACATTTCATTAAATTAAATGCAGCATAGACTGTAAAATGGCAAATATGGGTCCCTGTACTCATGCTGCATTGTGCCAGGAAAACTAAACTATGATGAACATCATCTTCAAGTATTATATAGGTATGCAAGATATCTTGGTGAATGATATTTGCTGATAAATGGAAATCTAAATTATTGTTATTGACCCCATACTGAAATTATGGCTGATTATTGGATATAAATGGATTAATTTGTGTCCCGCATTTTATCGGTTATCATATTTGACCCAAAAATTCAATATCGGTGGTGATCTCTAATATGATAACAGTGTCCATAATGATGACTATATTAGACATTGAGGGTTAAAGCTGGAACAGCTATGGATGCCTTGCACTCAGCCTCCAGGCACAAGGGACAAATGCTCCATTTACTTTCACTGCTTTTTTCCGTTCCTCTCAGCACTGCCACTGCTGGTGTAACATTTGCTCACTCATACACACAGCAGGCAGTGCAGATGTAAGGCTTCAGGCATTTATAAAATGACACTTAGTGACTTTCAGGAAAGGCAGTGTTACAGATTAACTAGAGAAAAGAGTCAGACAGTTACAGTAAAGCTGATAATGCAATTCATGCTAGCTGAGTCAGTAAGACATTCCAGAGATTTTCAAGGGTAAAAATGAGAAAACAAGCAACATGAAAAAGACTGGGTCTACAGTCCCACCAGGACCTGATGGCAGTACAGTCATTCTGACAAGTTTTGACTTTGCTCCATCTTGTACTGTCATGCAGCCCCTGTATACAGTTCCAGCTTCTGTGCAGCCCATACCTGGTGCGACCTTTTGGATAAGGCACATTCTTCACAAGATACCACCATGCTAACACCCTGCTTAACTGAAACAAAAACATGACCCAGACGATAAGCCTATTTTTTTGGGTGCTGCAATAAGCCTATTTTTTTGGGTGCTGCAATGGAAAGTGTAAAATATAATGCACACCAAAAGAAGTTTTGCAAAGAAGTGTCTCATTCTCTGGTATTATTTCAGGATTTAAAATAATGGCTCACTGCCAATTGAGCCCAGATCACTTAACGTCCTTTTGTACTAAGACACAATTTGCGCTTTATTTTTAGGCACAAAATGACATACGAGTAGAGATGGGTTCAAATATCAGGCAGAATAAAAAGCTCTGCTCTTCACCTCAGAGGTTGCTCAAATAATCACTGCCAGTTCAAAGACCATTGTCCTCCACCACCAGGCCAGCAGAGGTCAGAACCTGAACTGACCTCTTTGCATGTATTATCCTAAATTTTCCACTAATGTTGCACTCCATTTTCTTTCAACCAGCACTGAGGTAAAGTGCAAGCAATCTTGACAACCACATCATTCCCGAGATGAGGAAGGAGGCCAGAAGAGAGAATGTTTTAAAAATCAATGTGAGCAAAATACTTCAGTTAGTTAAGAGCACATACTTTGGTGGCTGCTGGAAAATAAATTGGGAACCAAAAACAATACCTTGAGTGGTTAAAATAAAAAAAAAGAAAAGTGAAGGAGGAAAGATGGCTATCAAACACCAGGATGATCCCATGCATGGCTGTCCACTGGCCACTATGTGTCCATTTCCACTGGCAGTCTCCCAGGGCACAGCAGACTACAAAAGCACACATTTCTTGGAATTCTTTTTGGTGACGGGGTAAAGCACGGCACGCACTGCTTCTGCAAAAACTTCTCTGACACCTTCTTGGAGAAGTGCAGAGCACTCCAAATATTTAACCGCATTAATCTGTTTAGCCAGAGCGCTGCCTTGTTGTTGAGTAGTGGGTGCCAGGTTCTGCTCCTTCAGCTTCTTCACAGTTTCACTGTCATTGCGAAGATCCTTCTTGGTGCCCACAAGGAGAATGGGCACACTAGGGCAATGGTGCGAAACCTCAGGGTGCCACTTGTGCCGAACGTTTGCATATGAGGAGGGGCTGCCAATTGAGAAGCAGATAATGAACACATTGGTCTGTGGATAAGACAATGTGCGGAGGCGGTCATATTCTTCTTGCCCTGCTGTGTCCCATAGATTGAGGCTGACTGTGCGGCCGTCCACGCTCATCTGAGCGCTGTAGTTGTCAAATACAGTGGGGATGTACTCCTCAGGAAAGGCGTTGGTGGTGTATGAGATGAGAAGACATGTTTTCCCCACAGCCCCATCACCAACCACAACACACTTTATCGTCTGCATCCTTCTACAGTCCACACCAGAAGGGACACCTAAAGTGCATAAGAGATGCATTATTTAGAATAAAACCACACTAGGGGTTGAAAATACAATATATCATCATGGCAATGGTCATATATTGCTTTTCTGAACATATGGACATCATTATATCATCCACTGCAAATGGAGCATAAGTTGTCAAATTATTATTGAATTTTGTAAAGAACAGAATGTGTCCGTTTTTAGATATCACCCAATCACAGCTCACTCCATTACAATGGCAATATCTATTGCGAATAATCCAAGTTGCAAGTTCTCACATTTAAAAAAAAATCTTTGCTGAATCAATACTCCCATCTAAAATCTAACAAAAGCTAGAAATAACATTATGTAGACAGAAATAAATTTAAATGGATGAGAAAAGTGAAGTTTATTAAAGAGACAATTACAATTATAGCTATAGGTACAAGTCTACAACCATATAGACCAGAGGGTGAATACTGTTAAACCAATATATATTTAATTTTTTACATTTAAACTTATAATAGAATTATAGTAGGTCTTAAGGGGAATAAGTACAATGAATAAATGCATAAGTGAATAAATAATAAACATTACATGATCATGTGAGACAGACAACCCATAGAAACTTGCTCGTCTTGCAGTGGTGAGATGGTGTGATATATATATATATATATATATATATATACACACACACACACACACACACACGTGCGCCTATTTAGGTAACTACTGACCAGTGTTTCTAACAGCCTCACTGCTCCAGATGTAAACTGAATATGCACATAGTCTTGAACTACATAGGAAGTAAACGAGATAAATGTATAAATATGATGTGTAATATACGTTAGCATTAACCTTTAATAACTAGATAACCTGAACATAACTTATAATCCATGTACTTGTCAAACCAATACTGTAGAGAAGAAAGTCAGCAGTGCACTGTTCATATTTCTCTACAGAAGGAAGTCAGTCCGCAGTGTGTGAAGCTGAAGCTCAGTTCAGTTCAGGAAACAGTCACAGGCTTCAGCCCTCCACCCAAGCGGCTAACGCTTAAGCTAATGCTAATTTTAAAAATGTATACAAACACAACACAGCTTTGTGAAAAATTACAACAGGGTCCACTTGCTCACGGTTGTACACTAACACATACAGATAAAAGTCTACGACCACTAGTCTCTGTCATCCTGTTATAATTTGTTATCTACAAGACGATCGAGCCTCGATGATTAGTTAGTGCGGCTACTAATGCTAAATAACCCGCTAAACTACTGTATTGTGACTTTCCGTTACCTTCTCTTTGCTAACTAATTTTGTGTATATACGACGAGTATATAAAACTTACCAGACTAACGGTTAAGTTAGCGAACTAAAATGTAACTACACCCACCAGTGAACTAAAGCTAGTAAGCTAATGCTACCCTACGTTAGCTCGGATGCTAACTACCATTAGCTCACTAAATTACGCTTTTACACAACTTTCTGTCGACTCACGACTACACCACCGAATGGCTGTAGACATTATTCACCATTTATCCGATTAACTAACTTTACATAATCTCCAAATACGTATATATGTCAAAAAAGTTAGGCTAAATTAACCAAAATATCTCACCGCCTCAAAAATCCTCCCGCGCCGTCTTCTATAAGCGCTCAAAACTCCGCTGTTCTACTGAGAGGGCTGATGGATTAAATGCGCTCTTCAAAATAAAAGTCCAATGTTGACATCAATATAGCGCTGGTTTAATTGTGTTCTCCAATTACAGTGTTGAAAGACTTAAACGATGCTTGGGGAAAACAATACAGCTTTGCCAGGAATGTATATATAATATTTTTTACGCATATACAGATAGATATGTAAAATATGTGTAGATAATTATTTTAATACTTGCCAAATTGTAAATATAAATATGGGCTTTTATTTAACAGTTTCACTGTCTTGAGAACAGATAAAATACCTTTTTAATATCTATTTTCGTGACGGAATTTGTCTACAAAGACTGCACAGTAGAGTTGAAACCTTTGCTATATTTTATATATTAAATACATATTAAATATGTTAGTAACTTAATTTAAAAAATTGTCTTTCCTAGCTAGACTGTCGTTATACTGTGGGTCACTTCCCCAGACAGGATTTAGCCTAGTTCTGGATTATACATCATTCTGAATTGAGAATTTCCACTGAAATGAACACTGTGATTAATCTCTAAAGTGTCTAGACACTTTCATCAGAGATATTAAGAGAGTTTGCATCCCATTTCTGCAGTAGATAGACAGACAGACAGACAGACAGACAGGCAGGCAGATACGTTATTTGTCCACAAAGGAAAATTAGAGTCTGGGTAGCATATAACAGCAATGAAAGTACACACAGTAGATAATTCACACAATAAAGCATATAATAAATGGAATCAGGAATGAGTGGCCAGATGTATACACAGTTTGTAAACAAAGTCAATAACAGTCTTTACTTTTCTGACAACACTTTACATTATATGTTGGAACATTGATGTGAGGATCTGATTGTATTTAGTACGAGAACATTAGCAAGAACGGTTCCTATGATGGTTGATTAGTTCTGGAAACTCCCATTCATCCCAGTGTTACTGGATGCCACTCCAGCACTCCAGATAATACAGTTCCATTGCTCCACAGTCCAATACAAAGGATTTTATACCCCTCTAACTGAGGTTTGGCTTTGGACATGGTGACCATAGGCTCTTTAGCTTACTTACTATAGTCATTTAATTCTGTGCCAGTAAGTGCCATGAAAGGGAATTTGTATGAACAGTGTAAACAATGGAGTTTTTCAATACAGAAAATTGCTGGCTTCATTTAGTTGTATTGTGTCGCCCTCTGCTGGTTGTATTGTATTATATTACGTATATTATGTTACGTTATGTTGTTATGTTATGTTATGTTATGTTATGTTATATTATATTATATTATATTATATTATATTATATTATATTATATTATTGGTTTGGATGCATGTTAATTTGATCAAATTACTTTTGCAGCAGCGGATTCAGAGGGCCCACTCTGTCCTGGGATGTTCCCTAGACCAGGTGCAGGTGGTGGCAGAAAGGAGAAAATTAACCAACTTAACGTCCATGTTGGAGAATGACTCTCACCCCATGCATGAGACTCTGACAGCGCTGGGCAGCTTCTTCAGTGACTGGCTGTTTCACCCAAAGTGTGTGAAGGAACGTTATTGCAGGTCCTTCCTTCCTGCTGTGGTTAGACTTCACAACCAACACTGCTCCCAGGAGACCAATTACACATTCACTTATAATCCTCACTTATATCTTCACTGAGGTAAATAACTGACAGAATATTTTAGACAATACATCTGTATAATGTGCTAGTTTCGTAAAACACCTTTACAGAGTGCAGCTTGGACACATTGTCAGTGATGAACCCAGGGTCATTGGGTGTTTCGGGTCTTAAATCATCAGACACCCTCACCTGGGCCACCCAACTGGTGGTGATCAGTCCCTAGTTTGTGTCCAAGCAACGCGCTACTCTATCCATCTCTCCTCTTGATCCACAGTCACCTTTGAGCCTCTGTGATGTTTCGATTGGCTGTTCTTTCCAACAACCCTCTGATGCCAAGGAGCCTGAATGCCTGGTACACCGATTGCCCTATGAAACCCCTGCAGCCCAGCTCGATTGGCTCACAGCGGGCCCTCCAGCAACTCTCTCTGCAGAACTCCACCAGCTCCTGGTATTTGGCCTTCTTGTGTTCATGGGCCTCCTCCATCCGATCTTCTCAGGGGACTGTAAGCTCCAGCAGCACAATTTGCTTAGTGGACTCAGATGTTAAGACCAGGTTAGGTCTGAGTAATGTCCTTGCAATATGCTCTGCATACTGTGAACACATTATCTTTACTACACTCGAAGGGAGGACTCATATTTTCTAAAATATAATAGTATATATATATATTACAAAATAAAAGTCCCCATGCAGAATTGCTGAAATGGTATCTAGAAAGGCGTTATATAAGTGTAACATTCATTCATTCATTCATTCAAATGCACCTAACAGGCTGAAATGGTTCTCAGTACTTCATGAATACCTTAAATATGTCTTCCTGACATGTACATCATTGTGAAATGTTCCTAAAGTAATAAAACTTTATAGACTTTATATACGTAATACAAAATAAGTGTACTCTTGAAGAGCTGACATTACTGAAATGCAACTGAAGTGCTGAAAATGTCAATAGTAATGTTATTATATACAATTTAAAATTGGATTTTACAAAATAAGAGTCTTCAGGAAGCCCTCTCCATTCCTGAGATACCCATTAAGTGTTGAAAATGTTTTGAGCACTTCAGGAATGTCTAGAAGCTTCAAAGTAGGGCTGAGAGTGCAGAACATCTTAATTTCTAGTTTAACTTTATATATTAACAGCACGGACTAAACAGTGTACATATGATATCTTAAATATACATATGTAATTTTATTTTTGTCTCCTGTAATTTTAGAGCTAATTGCATTGCTTTAAATCCAGTTGACAATATATAGTTTACGCATGTTTATTCATTCACTTCAACTTGAGAAGATTTGGTTTGTGATCAGTTATTCACAGTTCCTAAATGTGTAAGTGAACAAGCTACTGACCAAAGTCCACTTTTAATAAGCTTCACTATTCAGGAAGTTTCCGTTGACCAAAGCAAAGAGACTGAAGCAGGTTAAAATAACTAAATAGGACAACAAAATAATTGAAGGCTTTTTCAAAATGAACTACAAACAACTGGTGTAGGTTTTCTTCATTGTTTATGGTGTTTCTCTGACAGGTTACTTGATCTGCAGGAAGAGGACGAAGGAGGAAATCAGGAAACTAAGCCTCAGTGGTGCAGGATTCAGAAAACTGCAGCTTTTTCTCTGTCTGAACTGAAAATTCTGTGTAACTGAATAATCTGATGTGGAACAGATATGATCAGCTGGCAGGGGACGCTGTCCGGATTGTGTTTCTGTTTGACTTTCATTCTCACTGAAGAGAACAAGGTCAGTCTGTCAGGTTTCCAAATCAAATAATCAAATAAAGGTCAGACATCAGGGGTGTTCAACAGCAGATTTCTAAGATAGCCAAATAACTGAAGCCCAGTGTTGGTGATTGTCAATGTTGAGGATTGTCAATTACACAGGTTTGACTTTGGGCTAAATTTACCTGGCTTAACTTAGAAATCCTGCTTTGTGAAATATCCACAGTCCTGATATAGTTCAATAATAATAATAATAATAATAATAATAATAATAATAATAATAATAATAATTTTATTATTTTTTTTTTTATTATTATTATTAATAATAATAATAATAATAATAATAGTTTCCTGCTCTCAGAGCACTTACAGGTCTGCCAATGTTCCAGACCAGGCATATTTTGCAGAAACCTTTGATACACATGCTATAGACAGGTACTTCATCTCGTTATTTGAATAACACTGGAAAAACAAAGTAGTAATATATTTGATAAAATAATATTTCCGTGATCTCACCTCTTTCTCTCCATTCATGTTGAAGGAACTGGGTTGTGTCCCAAGCATTAAAAGAGAGCCATTCTGACATTCAAAAATATGATGGTAAGTATGTTGTGCTTCAGTAGATGAGTGAGGTTTGTGTGGAACTGTTAAATGCAATGATAACAAATGACTACAAAATTAATGTTTAATGAGCAGCGTTAAAGCACTGAATTATAGCAAAGAAGAACAGTAGACAGTTGATTCAGTTTATAAATAATGGAGGGTAGCAATGCACAATTATGCCTGTATCATTTTGAATGTGCTTTACTTTATCAATTTTTATAGCTTTTTAGGACAGACAGACACACCTACATTCTACAACCCAAATAAGAAAACATTGTAACAGTATGGAAGATGCAAAAACGCAGTGTTTCATTTCCTTGAACATTTTTTCCATTTGTTAATACACATACATTCCTGCCTTTCAGGCCTGCATCACTTTGCAAAAAAGTTGGGGCAGGGTAGTAATGAGATAAAAACAAACCAGAATATATTAATAAAAGATGTGATTTCAAACAAGTAATGTCAACAGGTGAGTGTAATTATGATTTTGGTACAAAAGCAGTGTACATCTTTGAAGAGCAATGATGGGCATTTTGTTTAATAATGCATGAGAAAATTATTGAAATGTTTAAAAACAATGTTTCTCAAGGAAACAGAAGGGATTAGCATATTTCTTTTTCTACATAATATCATAAAACGATTCAAGGAATCTGTAGGAATTTCAGTGCGTAAAAGGCAAGGACTCAACACAGAGATTGTAGAGCAATATATGCTGACTGGTACTGGCCTGGCTCCAGCCCTGACCTTTCCCCAATTGAGAATCTGTGGAGAATTTTCATACAAAAAAATGTAATGAAAATCAAAAACCGTGAAGCACTTAGTTGTTTGGTATCCTCAGTGCCAAAATGTATTTTTTTATTGTTATTGTGCATGCTTAACATTCTTGCTTTAGTATATCTGATGGTCATGTTTTAAGTTTATTCATTCATTCATTATCACACCCGCTTAATCCTTATTAGGGTCGCGGTTAGTCCCCCACCCCCTCACTGGGCGCAGGGCAGGGCATTACACTATTCAACTAAGCCCAGGACAGGGCGCCAGTCCATCGCTGGGTGACACACACACACACACAGACACACCTACGGACAATTTTTTAGAGTACCCAATTCGCCTGACCTCCATGTTTTTGGACTGTGGGAGGAAACCGGAGACCCCGGAGGAAACCCACGCAGACACGGGGAGAACATGGAAACTCCGTTCAGATGGGGAATCGAACCCAAGACCCCAGCGCTGAGAGGCGAACGTGCTAACCACTAAGCCACCGTGCCCCCCACTTTAAGTTTATTATAACAAATAATTATATAATATATATATATATATATATATATATATATATATATATATATATATATATATATATATATATATTATATATTATATATATAACAAATTATTTTCAATTTCAGAGTGTTGACTTTGTGTCTGCATGTGAAGTAATTTGCGTTATCTGTCTTGATTTAGGAGAGTGGGTTATAGAAGAGGCAAAAAATCAAAGGCTAACAGGGAATAAAGGCCTCGTGCTCAAATCTCCAGGCCGACATCATGCTATTGCTGCGTACCTACGCTCACCGTTTCACTTCAGAGACAAACCACTCTGTCTGCAGTAAGATGATTAATGTCATTACCTTTTTTAAATCTGAAAATATCAGTGTCAACACAGTGGCCCCTCAGACAGGCACATGGCTGGACAGAAGAAGCACTTGCTGGGCAGAAGTGTAAGCCACCCTGAAATGCACCATTAACATTAACTTTGTGATAAGATCATCTTTCTGTTTCAAGAATACTTATTTGTAAAGCTAGTTATTCACTTAACTACACTTTATTATATTCCAGATAATGTAGCTAGGTAGGTGAAACTAGTGACCTTCTGGTCACAAGACTAGATTCCAAACCACCAAGCTACGATTGCCCCAAAGGACAAAATGCCATTTCATTACATTTAATTTCATTACAAACGATATTACCTACCCAGCTGAGGACTCAGGACTTTTATTTTGAAGAAGGACAAACCTGGCCAGCCACAGGATTCCATCTATACTAGAGTTTTGCCCAGTCAGGGCCTTGTGTGTTTTGCTGAGGGGTGTTTGTGTTTTTCTTACATTCAGAGATTCATTTTTGTATTATTTTCTAAGATATATACAAAAGGCAGGAGTCAAGAGCTGAAAACTCATTTACAAAATTATATTTTTAACTTCATAGTTAAATATTTCAAACTTTTTTCTCATCAGTTGATACAGATATTGAATAATTATCCATAATAAATGTACTGGAAGTCATTGAGTCAGTGCCTTTACTGTTACTGAGGAGGAACACTTAAAGTACTGTCTGTAGTAAATAGATCACTTTATTATTCCCAGATATAAAGTTACAGAATAATAGATAAAAATATGTATACTATAAAACATATATAATACACAAGTATAATAAATAAATTATAATCATAATACAGTATGATAAAGCTAATGTGAAAAGTATAAAACATCTGCAGTAAATAAGTCACATACATATTATGCAAGTGCAAGACTATAATGTCCAAGAAGAAAACCAAGTACAACAATTAAAACTCAGCTAAGTGACAGTTAGTAAACAATAGTAAATAATTTTAACATATTAGCAGATGTGAAAAATGTAGATGCATGTATAAATATGTTAATAGATGTATCATATATTATAAAACATGCAGTATGTGAGGTATGTACAGTGGTGCTTGAAAGTTTGTGAACCCTTTAGAATTTTCTATATTTCTGCATAAATATGACCTAAAACATTGTCAGATTGTCCTAAAAGTAGATACAGAGAACCCAGTTAAACAAATGAGACAAAAATATTATACTTGGTCATTTATTTATTGAGGAAAATGATCCAATATGACATATTTGTGAGTGTCAAAAGTTTGTGAACCTCTAGGATTAGCAGTTAGTTTGAAGGTGAAGTTAGAGTCAGGTGTTTTCAATTAATGGAATGACAACCAGGTGTGAGTGAGCACCCTGTTTTATTTAAAGAACAGGGATCTATCAAATTCTGCACTTCACAACACATGTTTGTGGAAGTGTATCATGGCTCCAACAAAGGAGATTTCTGAGTTGTTGATGCTCATCAGGCTGGAAAAGGTTAGAAAACCATATCTAAAGAGTTTAGACTCCACCAATCCACAGTCAGACAGATTGTGTACAAATGGAGCAAATTCAAGACCATTGCTACCCTCCTCAGGAGTGGACGACCAACTAAGATCACTCCAAGAGCAAGGCTGCTCATCTGTAGTTTGCTAATGGTCACATGGACAAGCCAGAAGGCTGTTGGAAGAATGTTTTGTGGACAGATGAGACCAAAATAGAACTTTTTAGTTTAAATGAAAAGTATTATGTTTGGAGAAAGGAAAACACTGCAATCCAGCAAAAGAGCCTTATCCGATCTGTGAAACATGGTGGTGGTAGTATGATTTGGGCCTGTTTTGCTGCATCTGTGCCAGGACGGCTTGCCGTCATTGATGGAACAATGAATTCTGAATTATATCAGAGAATTCTAAAGGAAAATGTCAGGACATCTGTCCATGAACTGAATCTCAAGAGAAGGTGGGTCATGCAGCAAGACAACGACCCTAAGCACACACGTCGTTCTACAGAAGAATGGTTACTGGAAACATTTTGTTGCAGTTTTTGCTGCAAAGGGGGGTCACACCAGATACTGAAAGCAAAAGTTCACATACTTTTGCCACTCACACATACAGTTTGTCATATTGGATCATTTTTCTCAATAAATAAATGACCAAGTATAATATTTTTGTCTCATTTGTTTAACTGGGTTCTCTGTATCTACTTTTAGAACTTGCGTGAAAATCTGATGATGTTTTTGGGTCATATTTATGCAGAAATACAAAAAGTTCACAAACTTTGAAGCACCATTGATATATAGATAGAGTGGCAGTACATAGTGATATGAATGGAGAATGTTGTAATGTCCAGTCGATTGTCAATGAGTAGGTCCAGTTAGTGACTCAGTGAACAATAATTAAGATTAAGATTTTGATTAAGACCAGAGGTTAACTGGTCCACTGTGGTGGGTTGATTTTGATTACTCTGTACCACTCACTGAAGCGTTGTTCCCCTCTGGCATCAGTCCAGTCCATTTTTGGTACACCTTCACTACAGCGGCTCTGGACAATTTCTGAAAATTCTGAATTTTCTGAAAAGTTACCAATTTCCGAGATGCTACCGCCCTTCTCCCAAAACCTAATTATTATGCCCTTATGGACATCAGTCAAACTGAATCCTTTACTATGACAATTGTTTTGCACTCTACTACAACAGACTGGTGTACTCGCCTGACATAAGAAAAATACCATCAAACCACACTTCAGATACAAGATAAACACAACCAGCTAGCTTACAGCTTTACAAACATAATTTGGGAAAATAACAAATGCCCTTATACACAAAACAAATCAGTTAATTACCTATTACAGCCTATTATTATTGAAAGCCTTTTCTATCTCTGGCTTTCTTTTTTATTTGTTTAGCATTGTTGTAAATCTCTCTGCCATTATTCAATATTTCAGCTGTGTGTGTGTGTGTGTGTGTGTGTACATGTGGTGTCTCTGCACATACATATTTATGTTTACGTTTATAGCATTTGGCAGACACTCTTATCCAGAGTGACATATAAAAGTGTGTTGTTTCCACTAAGAGCATTATCACTAGAAACAGGTTAGAGTCTGAACCTCTCTTCAGTTCAGACACTATTAGAACAAAGCCACATTTTTATACACAATTTTATACACAATTATACACAAATATATATAAAGAGCATTACAATGCATTACAATTATTTTAAACTACTGCTTGCTTAAGTGTTCAAAAAGAGATGGGTCTTCAGTCTGCATTTGAAGATTGTAAGGGACTCTGCTGTTTGAGCAGCCAGTGGGAGTTTGTTCCACCACCTGGGTGCTAGGACAGAAAAGAGTCTTGATGCTAGTTTTCCATGTGTGTTGAAGGATGGCAGGTCAAGCTGAGCCATAATGGAAACTCGAAGGGCTCAATGTGCAGCTCGAGACTTGACCATTTCCATTAGGTAACGAGGGGCTGGTCCATTTTTAGCTTTGCATGCAAGCTTTAGAGTTTTGAATCTGATGCGAGCAGTTATAGGAAGCCAGTGGAGTGACATGAGAGAACTTTGCCTGATTGAAGACCAGCTGAGCAGCTGCATTGTGGATCAGCTGCTATAGCCTGATGGCTTGCATAGGAAGACCAGCAAATAGTCAAGTACTGAGATGACGAAAGACTGGACAAGCACCTGGGTGGCATGCTGAGTTTATACACAAATGAATACATGTGCACATGCATGTGCATGTGAGGTGGACAGGCAGGTAATCCATTTTGTTCAGTCTAAGTGAAATGATTAGAAAGGGTTTTCATGGGGTCCTGTGACCTTTAGAGACTCTTTATGCTGTCAGTCTTTGATTTGCTATCAGAATGTAAAGAATATTTCAATATGTAACAAAAATTGTAAGACAAGTAATCAGTGTTTTTAATTAGGTATAACTGTCAGGACAGGCGTGGATTGAGAGTGGATTTGAAAAGGCTGAGACAACTGAAGAGAGCGGATGCACATGCAGAGAAAAAAATGATTCATTAAATAATTAAAGTTATAAACAAACAAACAGAAATAAACAAGACAACAGCAACATGTCATCATACATACAAAATGGACCATGAGACACGCTCAAACAAACAGGGCTTATATAGACAGAGACTGATGAATCAAACAAGGGACAGCTGAGGCTAATGTCGTGATGTGCCAGGATCTAAATTAAAACAGGAAACAAACCATATATGGACATAAGGAAATGACATCAACCAGGAAGTGTGAACAAACCAAAAATAAAAAAGAGTGTGAACATACATCTGACCACAAGGGGGCACAGCGTAACAATAACAGGACCCCTCAAAGACTGTTATCCCACTCGTGCCCCAGTTGCGTCATTTTTGTTTGTATGTGTACCAAAAAAATCTGTTTATGGTCTCTTTATATATATCTTTAGCCATAGACTAAAATAATGTCAGCTAGACTAGCCAAATTTGCATGGTTATTATTGTTACCATTCAAAGTTTGCAGAGCACTGACATAGAAGAGTGATTTAATACATACCTGCCAACCAATCAGAAAAGAGTATTTTTTGCATCTGGGGTGAAAGAATTGTAACTTGTAACCTCTATATATGGAGGACACTATTTGTCTACATATTAAACTTAGTTCTGAACTATATTTTCTTTTGAAAGATAAATCAAAATATTGTGTAGTCCAGGGCTAGGCTTAGTCCATTTCCGGGAAACCATTTCGTCCCTCAAATTTGACTTGATTATATAACTCTGATATCTCCACAGATATGAGGTTTCCTTCCAAAAGGGGATTGATTGTGGTGGAGCCTACATAAAGCTGCTCTCTCATTCTGATCATCTTCGTTTGGTATGATCACAGATAAGTCTGAAATATCAAAATTTTAACAAAAAGCATTTGATGAACACTGATATATTGTCACTGGAGTGCAACACACATGACTGGCAGAATGCTAAATGCTTCATAAGCCTTTACAGACTTAATTGGGTCATATTATTATTATTAATACATCTAATGCTGATTGTTCTGATCTACCCTAACTGTCATTCTGGTGGAAGTTAAAAATCATCTTCTCTGATTATTATGATTGTAGAGTCAGTTCAGTGACTCCACTCCGTACACCATCATGTTTGGTCCAGACAAATGTGGCAGTTCCTACAAGGTGCATTTCATCTTCCGCCACCGGAACCCTCTGACCGGGTCATATGAGGAGAAACATGCACGACAGCCAGAAGCTGATCTCAGGGATTATTTCACTGACCACAGCCCTCACCTCTATACTCTCAGTAAGTTTCAACAAGAGTGCTGCTTAAAGACTCCACATCTGTACTTATATAAGTTTGTTCAACACCAGTTATACAGGTTTGGGTTGCCATGATACCAAAATAATGATTTGAGTACCGCTGCTGAGTGTAGCACACAGTGCTTGATATCAAATGTACTGTAACAGTACTACAAAGAAATAAAATAGATAAATCAACAGAATTTGTTACTTATTTTTACTGTTTTTGCAAAATGCTAAATTGTATTTTGCTACATTATTTAAATAAACAATTAAAAATGTGTGCATCTCTTTAATTTCTAGACAGTATTGATAACAGCAGTTTTACATTGTGTGCTGTTGGGCTGTGTATCAGCAAGAACCTGGCAACATGTATCATGATACAGGGGTTATGAGTCAATATATTGTGATACTGTATGGATCCTATAGCATGTACATGTTGTCCTGTTTCTTGATTTTCAGATTTATATCATGACAACAGCTTTGAAATACTCATTGACCAAACACTAGTGAAGAAAGGCAGCCTTCTAGAAGATATGGATCCCCCCGTGGTTCCTCCTCAAGAGATAGAGGATCCGGAAGACAGAAAACCTGCCACTTGGGATGACAGACAACGTGTTCCAGACCCCACAGTAACAAAACCACATGACTGGTAGGATATAAGCAGAATCCTGAAGAATATCATCAATGTTTAGATCCAATCTTTAGTTTTATAGTCCAAAACCAAACACATTGTAGGAGATTTGTTAGACTGTTAAAATGATCCTGGTCAGCATGGTTGATATCTCTTAAATGAACAATTGGAATTAAAAGATACATTTGCACAAAACTACACTGTTGATGTAAATTTATATTTATCTATATTAGCCTCATAATTCCAGTGTAAAACTAAAGAAGCAAACATCAGACACCAAACTTGTCTTCACTGATTACATTTTGGGTGATTTCATGATAACCATGTAGAATAGGACCACTTTAATACTTTAAAGGAATAATATCTTTCTCTGTATATCCAATTACAAATATTATATAACATTATACAGTGTCTATCAAAGGTTTTGACACACCTTCTGGACATTCAGTGGTTTTTCTTTCCTTAAAAATTGTCTGCATGCTAAAGTCATTAAAACTATAAAGAAATACATCTGGAATTATTTAGTAAACAAAAAAATGTTAAACCAGAATATATTATATTTTACATTCTTCAAAGTAGGCACCTCTTGCTTAGATGGCAGCTCTCTTGGCATTTTCTCAGTCAGCTTTATGAGGTAGTCACCTGGAATGGCTTTCAGTTAACAGCTGTGTCTTGTCAAGAGTTCATGACTTGCATTTCTTGCCATTTTAATGTTTTGAGACATCAGTTTTGTGCCTACTATTAAGAATCTAAAATCTAAAACATATTTTGGTTTGTTTATCACTTTTAAGTTTACTACATGATTCTTTATGTGCTCCTTCATAGTCTGGATGACTTCCGTTCTCCACGGATGAAACTTCTTACATTTTATATTATATAAGACCAAATTGTAAAAAAACAAATGATTTATTAAGGTCTACATAAAGAAATATCAAAATTACTGAAATCGTACGTCTGTTAAAAATTCCTTTCTTTTTGGTGACTTACAGGTCTTCCACACAGTTTTGGAAACTATCTGTGACATATTACAATATATTATAAACATTAACCTATATGTCTCTTTCTATAATAAGGAAATTTCATAATTTCACCAGGATAAGATGTACCAATAGTACTTTAGTGGGTT
>BRDA01027736.1:15814-27001 GCA_036984385.1 Crenuchus spilurus | reverse complement strand
TTGCGTCCATTCTTCTGGCCAAATTCCAGTTTCCCAAACTTCCATACAGACCTCATGGAGCTTATTCAGTGTTGTCTCTCCACCAAACCTGAGCAATTCAACTGTTATATCATCTGGACCGGATGCCTTTCATGTATGCTAAATATTTTTTGCTTTTCTGTTATTTCTCAACATCCAATACATATTTATAAACTGGCATATGATTGGTTAAAAAGCATACTGTATATTGCTTTATTTGTTGACCAAATTGATCATTTACAACTATGATTGATTTATTGTAAGCTAAGCAAAAATACGCATAACGTGTTGCAGTTTGTAATTTTTTCCTATTATTTAAATGCAGCTTTGCTACACGATGGAACATTTTTTGGCTGAAAAGTATTTTAATAATAATAATAATAATAATAATAATAATAATAATAATAATAATAATAATAATAATACAGTATATATAGCTTATATGCTTAAAAATAATTTCCTAGTTGTATTAAAAAAAACAATCCAAGATGTTTTTAAAATGAATACATAATCCATGCTAACCTTTGAAATATGGCGAAATTAATACAGCTAAACATATCGATTTGTCTTAATAATAACTAAAAATAACTAAATAAGATGAATAACACTGCTGCCTATACCAATACCAACTACCTCAGCTAAATTACATCACCAAATGTAACATGACAAAAATTGAAGATCTAGATAAGAGCATGTACTAAATACCATAAATATAAATGTAACTTAAGTGACACATCACTGCTAGCAGTGTTGGTAATGCTAAGTGTTCAGTTGGTGCATATTCTTTTGCATTTAAGAATACAGTACTGGTTTAAGAACTACCTTGCCAAGAGGCAGCAATCTAGGATCACACATAGTGAATAGTCATAGTTTCTAGAAGAAGAAATATGGCTATGGAAGATGATGGGTATAGTTGTGCATATTGTGCACTCGCCATGCACTATGTGATATACGAACCTGAGTCTTTTCCCTTGGGATATTTGAGTTGCTGTAGTGTAATTTATTTCCTCCTACACCATAACTGTATGAAATTACTGAACTATATTTCAGCAGGCTACTTTATAGTTTTTTTTTTGTCCTTGGAATAGGTGTTGTTTAATATCTGCATCTCAACATATACATTAGAGCAAAATATGATGATTAAAATAAAGCAAATTAGAGCCAACTTGTGAATTATTTGTAAGCAGAAATGTCAGAGATTATTACCACTGCAAGCTGAGCCATGTGCAGAAATGTTTTGGCTCCTTAATTTGTTGTATGACTTTCTGCTGTCATGGAAAGGAAGTAGGAATGTAAGGGAAATAATTGCAGAATGACTTTGTTCTGGATTTTGTGTGGAAGTCTCATTTTATTAATTAATTCTTCATGGTTAATATTTGCATGATGCATAATTACTTCATTGTTTGCAGTACAGTTCACCTTGTTCATTTCTCTTGCCTGTTTTCTTTTTTTTCTTATCGCCTGAAGTCAGTGATTTGTTTCCATTTTTTGTCCTATCTGAATTCTCTGTTTACTCTTTCATCTCTCACTTCTGTCAGTCTGTCCGCTGGAGAGTGGGCTGCTTCATTAGAAACTGGTTCACATGAGGATGTGAGCAAAACCAAAATGCTGTTTGCGTGGTGTGTGTAAGACAGAGTGAGAAAATGAATGTATCAAGGTGTATGAGAGAGAGAGAGAGATTGAGTCAGTTTACATCAATGCCAATAAAGAATAGCTCTAATTACACAGGCAAAAAGGACTAATGGCTTTTTGAGGCCAAACAACTGAGTATGTTTTCACTGCCAGACAAAAAAACTTGTAAATGACTTTATATCAACCAGTCATGGAGTTACTGCATAGATGAGCCATCAGCTTCCTTCAGTCTTGTGGGAAACGTTGCGTATGTTAGTGTGTGTGTGTGTGTGTGTGTGTGTGTGTGTTTATACACATCTCAATATATACACATTACCATTACAAGTAGTGTGTCTTTGTGTCTAATAAGTAGTCTAATCATTGTTATTCAATTTCTGAGAAAGTTACGTGTGTGTGTGTGTGTGTGTGTGAGTGTGTGTGTGTGTGTGTGTGTGTGTGTGTGTGTGTGTGTGTGTGTGTGTGTGTGTGTGTGTGTGAGTGCGTGCGTGCGTGCGTGTGTGCATGGGTGCCTGTGTGTGTGCATGTGAATGCAAATCAGACATGTAGAAATGTAAAAAGATAAGAAGAAGACTACATTAATTTTTTAACAGTGTTTAATATCTATTGTTCAAATATAGTGTCTGGTATCTAGTTTGCATAATATTTATATTACGTTGTAGGACTGCTGAACACTTATCAGCCAGCCACAACATTAATAGCACTCACAGATGAAGTGAATAACATTGTTTATCTTGTAACCAACGATTCCTGTGAAGGTCTGGAACATATTAGTCTGTAAGCAAACTCTTCATTCTCAAAGCCGTTGAGGTGGATGCTGAAGAAAAATTGTAAGCTTGAAGACCTGAGACACTTTGTCAAATATTTTTGGTTAGGCAACTGGGTTGGAGCAACTCCAGAGCAACAAGGCTTGTGGGAGGGGCTCCCAGTGAAGAGTGGTGAGTATCTACCAACCGTGGCTTCCAAAGTACCCAGATCTCAATGTGATCAAGCATCTGTGGGATGTGCTGGAACAACAAGTCTTATCTGTGGAGGCTCAAACTCACAGCTTATATCTTGGTACCAGATATCATATGAGAACTTCAGAGGTCTTGTAGAGTTCATGAGTTTGTGGGTTGGAGCTGTTTTAGTGGGAGAGGACCACCAGCTTATTAGACTTATGTTTAGTTAAAGTTGACTCATCATGTATGTTGTGTTACCATCTGATAAAATGACAGACAGAATGAGATGTCTTTATTGTTTGTGTATGTGTATGTGTCCACATATGCATGTATATGTACGTGTGGTTTGGAGATGTACCAGCATATATGCACAAAGATTAGTATGCAATACTTGTTAGATTTTGAGGGCCGTCTGTTGGCTGATGTGGCGAACAACAGCATATTAAAATCTCTTTTTTAAAATAATGAAATAAATGGAAAAGGTCACATCACATCATTTCCATGAAAGCCAATTAGATTTTGTTAGCAGTAGAATATGTGAACATAATTAAAAGTGCATTGATTGTGTTAATGAATTAACACTAAACTGCAGTGAAGTGGAACCAGGAAAATAAGCCTGGTCATGATGGAAAGATGAAGGAGTGTAGCATGATGACCTTACAAAGGTGTGTGTTGGTATATGTTGGTGTGTGTGTGTGCGTGTGTGTGAGAGAGAAAAGGGACTATTGACGGCTTGTGTTCTTAACACGTAAGCACTGTTTTTATGTTATTTTCTTGTTTCAGGACAAAAATATCTTGATTTTGTAATAAGCTTCTGTGTTTTTTTCAAAAGGTCCAACACCACATTTCTGCATATACATTTTAATGAGAGCACAGCTGCAAAGCACATTTAACCATCATTTCTGCATCACGCCACACTGTGTTCAGTATGCTCCTATTATAATCAATTTAACTAAGCAAACCAGCAGTGGTGACATACATACAACACAAAAATGTGTGCACAGCATGGACTATTGGATAGTCACTGTTTAACCAATTTAATGAACATTGTAAATTTATTTTCATACTGAAATAATATTTCTATTGACTAGTAGGATGCATTCAGCCCATGATTCAGTTTGAGTCTCAATACTGGGTTCAATATTTTGAACAAAATTAAAATTAAGTTAAGGTATTGCAACGACACTGCAGCTTTGTTGCTGCTGATTGTTTATGACATTTTGATGTTTAACTAATGTAAGTGCATTGGATGACACTTAACAGAATGTCCATTCTCACCACGACATTGTCACATCTTTAGAATGCAAAGTATCACCGTTCATGATGAGCAGGCCAATAGAAATAATTGCCAGACAGAAATCAACCAAAATGATTTTTTTACATTCAAAGTTTAGAGACATTCTATAAAACATTTTTCATTTCATTTGGCAAAAATTATTTGCACACGATTATATGGCATGGCATGTAAAAGTTTAGTTACCCCTTGTAAAAATTACTGTCACTGTAAACGGTTAAGCAAGTTGAGGATTAAATGATCTCCATAAACATCTTTACATCTTTTACAAATTAACAAAAAAACAAAAACAAAAAAAAGTTCATCCTGCATGGTTGGTACCTAGTAGCACCCACTACGGCAAGTATCAGAGCTTTTAATCCCCATGGAATCTGAGGACTAAAGTTTAGATGTTCTTTTACAAACTTCTGAGGCTTAGTGTTGTGAGAATGCAGGAGATGTTTTCTTTTGATGACTCCATGATGGCCATGTTTGTGCAGGTGTCACTGTATAGTAGAACAATGTACTACAACTCCAGAGTCTGCTAAATCTTCTTGAAGGTCTCTTGCCGTCAGCTGGAGGTTCTGAATTGCCTTTCTAGCATTCCTATGAGCAGCTGTCTCTGATTTTTTTCTTGGTCTCCCAGACTTTATATTAACCTTACATGTTTCTCTTAACTGCAATTTCTTAATTAATTTTTGAGCTGAGCAAATGCCAAACTGAAAATGCTTTGCTATCTTCTTATATCCTTCTCCTGCTTTGTGGGCCTCAACCATTTTCATTTTCAGAGTGCTAGACAGCTGCTTAGAAGACCCCATGGATGCTCTTTTTTAGGACAAGGTTAGATGAGTCTGCTTTAAAATTTGTATCACCTAGCCCTTCCTAATAATATTGAACATAACACTATAGCCATAACACTAACAGGCCTGTTAAGGTCAAATTTATCTGAGTGCTCTCCTAGGGTGCCCATACTTTTGCAGGTACTCCTTTGCTTTTTTCCCTTTAAAATGATACAAAACCAAAATCATACACTGGTATTGCTTAAAATGTGGAAATGTGTTTCATCTTTGATTTTATGCTGTTTTGGGATAATTTCATCTTCAACTTCTACTGTTCACAGTCATTTTGACCAGGGTGTCCAAACTTTTACATGTCACTGTATGTATAACCTCAAGTCCTGATAAGGTTTAAAAACAAACATGTTTGTGTGCATGTGCACTCATCTCATCCTTGAGTGCACCTGACACAGCCCCTGTCTAAAATCAATACAGAATTGACTGGTAGGATAACTATTGAATTCAATTAGCATCAGTTACAGTCTCTGTGAGATCCTCCTGGTCTACTTTTCTAAACATTTTACACACTCTCCCATCCAGCTGACACATCAGTAATTAGTGTGCTGATTCCTGCATATAACTGGGTGTTAACACGCTCAGCAGAATAAATGACTTCACAATGGGCTTTTATAATATTACACGGTAATGACCAGCTTCAAGTACGTGTTGGAACTAAGATGAGACTTGTTGGTGTGACCAAACACTTTCACTGGTTTGATTTAGTCAGTAGTATCTTGTCTGAGTAGATTTGATCCAGTATACTTAACTTTACATCAGTTTATGTACCTTAATAAATCTCACTGTACACATCTTGCACAGAGTATTTTGTTAAAGTACTGATGTCTAAATAAGCAGTTCTTAATGTATTCAGCAACTTACTATGTTGCACCACATACAGAGTCATATTCAGATAAATGTTTTATATTAAAAATAATTTTATCTATAATATAATCTATAGATTATATTAATCTAATTTGCAATGTTTGGCTTTTTTGGTTCATTTTGGTGCAGTAACTTTCTATACTTGTGCATGTCAAAAATAGAATATAATGAACAAAATTTGGTTGTGCTCATTATTTAATTCAAAAAGGTATCAAAAATCATATATATTTTATAATACACATACACATAGTGATATATTTTTTTAAACTATGGATGCTGGATTTCTATTTTAATGAAATATAAGTCATAGTGAAGCTTTAAGTCAAAATAAAACCAAAGAAAAATATTTGAAATATCACTTTACATGTAATGAATATAAAATACAAAAATGTACCTATAGAATTTTCACAGAAAAATTACATTTTTGTGATTCCTATTAAATCTTACACTCTACCAGTATTGGGGAGATTTTCACTTTTCATCCCTCAAAAGAGCTCAGTAAGACTAAGATAAATGTCTCCTAACATTGATTTATCAGTCAGTCTACTCTTGCTTTAGCAGGAACTTAAATGTTGGTTCAGAATTCGTTTGATTAATTTGTCTTTAGAGTCTAATGAGCATTCTCACTTTAATATGTGAGCTAATTATAAAAGAGTTAATGAACACACATTGATGTTGTTTAAAGACTGCAGGTTTTTTTTATTAGTAGTTAAGCATTCTGAAACTATTCTAAAATATTCAAGATTAACAGTATTTTGAATGCTGCCTTTAAAAATGTGTTATCAGTGTAATTCAATCTCGATATCATAATATCATAAGATTATATATAACAGAGACATTTAGCTTGTGAGCAGAATGTTAAAGTTTTAATAATTTGTCTCTTCAAACAAAGACTGGAATTGTTCTGAGTATGATCATCATTGTGGTTATTGAGGACTGTTTTGGAAAAAACGTTTGAGACAACCTTGGACAGCAAATTAAACAATTAAATGGATCCTCAACAAAATGAAACCTCAATCAAACCTGAAGACCCAAACAGAAGACAGGATGTTCTTCAAAAACGCTATGAATATTGTCTTCAGTAGTCAGAATTCCTCTCTTCTTACTAAATATTATTAATAATAATGTATTTACACATCACCTTTCAGAATCCATGACCTCAATGTGCTTTACAGATTAAATTAATAAAGAGGTAAATCAATAGAATTAAAACCTACATCTACATATTCATTATATTTAATAGACATGCACTTTTATTCCATACGTACCCCATACTTTTATAAAATAACTATTATTTGTTATATACACAAAAAGTCCCTGTTGGCAATAATACAATTTTAATGTTTTTCTTATCATGTATGACCCGGTCATTCCAAATATGAATCTCTATTGGGGCTTCATTTTCAGGAAGTCCATGTAAAGCTTGTTTTATTATTAATGGACTCAGAGATGATTTTCTTAGTCTACAGAGCTTGCCTTGTAGGATTACATTTCATTGGATGAAGATTTGTCCATGAGATTTTAATAGCAGTGGACATGAAAGACGTTAAAGAGTATAGATATGCAAGCACAGCTGTTATGAAAACAAAACAACAACAAAAAAAATTTTTGTTTTACTGACTTACATTTTCAAGGGTATAACAGTATTTTGATTAAATGCAGTTTTCAGTTCTGTGGTCAGTTTTCAATTTGTATTTTTATATTTTGTTTTGAAATGGTTTTATTGTTTGGTTCACACTACAGGACTTTAACAATCCTAAATATTGTTGAAAATATGAGACACCCCTCACATGATGTTTTCCATATTTTTTTTTCCTCTAGATCATTGTTAGTCATAAAAGTACCCACACTACACCATGTTCCCTGAATGCAACACCACCAGTAACATGCACGGCAATGGTTCTGAGTCTCAAAACCTTGTTGTAGTTTCTTGTGAACTGCTATATTGTGAGAGCAGGTGGGAGTTTCTCACAAACTAGATGTAAACAAACATGGAGGATGACATACCAAATCCATTACAGTGTTAGTTGTGATAGCTTTCTGCTCAGGAAGAAAAAAAGATGTGGATGAAATCATAACTACACATATTAAAAAATACACTTTAACAATGTTTTTGTGTAACATACACACTGACAAGTTCATTTTAGCTCAACTCTCATTGGTTGAAGGTCTTTCAGGTATGATGTTAATGTGGCATTTTACAGCATGGTCCACCTCACACTTCAGGACACTGAATAATAATGTAAATATATAACATGTTGTATAATTACGATTCACGATCTGTGACCCCTGACTGCACTTGGTGAAGATTGGATGAGTACAGTGTGGATTATTGACACCTTACACTACAGGATATTCTGGGAAGATAATTGCTTACGATCATATGGAGTGATTTTTGTGTCAAAAGTTTCACAATAGCAAAAATAAATCTGCAAGCAAAATCCACTGAAACAAGACCATAAAGTAATTTTTGGTTTCATTATTTTTGTTTTTTGGATTTTTCCACCAATGATTTGCTCAGTTCCCTAAAATTCCTCCATGCTTATTCCATACCAGGGGTCGAGGGAATCTAATTCATGTGGTGAAATTGGTGTCAAAAGAATACAACAGATAAACAAACACAAATCTTCTGCAGGCTGAAATCTTCTGCATGAGTACTAGAGCTTTCCAAAACAAATCAATAGACTGATCTTGCAGCCTTCTGCGTTCGAAATGCCAGAATTGCCGTTTGCTTGTTATTGTTATTGCACATTCTCAGAAGCCCTGTTTGTACAAGTGGTGCTGCATATTAGCCAAAGAACAGGGTCAAAATCCCTCTTTCTCTTTTTAAATTTTCCACAGGATGACTTTTTTTCTTTTTCCCTTGATCCCTGTTTTTAATCCGTCAAGGTTGCCATTACCTCACTGGCCTCACAGAGACATGGTACAGAGTCCCATTAGCTTTAGCTGACCCTTCAAGTTGTAATCCCTTTGGCTGAGTTGCCACATTTTTGCACAAGACCCAAACCCCCCCACCTGTACGCAGGAAGTTAATACACTCGGAGAGTGTTACACTGGCTTACCTAGAGATTACAGCATTTGCATTTCAGAGGCCAGGAGGATTTCCAGTCACTGACTTTAGATGAATGACATTATGACAAAGTGCTGAACGTTTGCAGATTAACACCTAGAAGAGATCACTGACAATGCAGTCTTAGAACAATGCTGGTATTGAAGTGTGTAAGTCTCAAAACTCAAACCAGTTCAATATAATTTTAGGAACTCATTCAATGCATCATACATACATCTTATACATTATGATTCAGTTTGTATAGAAAACAATGTCCATAAAAATAGATTTTGACATTCCACAATCAATGCAGCTTCAGGAAGATGCCTCAGATTGATGCTTCAGAATGTGTAGCAGAAACTACAAAATAAATCAACATGTCTTGAAATTTACAGATAAACACTATACTGACCTTTACCAGCTCCTCAGCTCCATATCTGTTATAGAATGTTAATCTCAAAAAATCATTTAGAGCCAGAATAGCCTTGTGTTGGTACATATTACTTCCATACAGATAACTGATAGATTAAAGACAGAAAATAATAATAATAATAATAATAATAATAATAATAATAATGACCTTGTGGAACCTCTGAAGCTATGGCAGGTGGAGCTGTGATGAATCCGGAGTCTTGTTTTGACTGCATCACTGTGTTTTGGAGATTGTTTTGTCTGGCAATGGACAGTTAGACATCTGATGTTGCTCAGAGAAAGACAGGGTCGTGCTGGATCTCTCACTTCCTGACAGTAACGTGACAGAGCCTAACAGGACAAAAACAGGCCTGCCAATCAGTCTTCAGATATAAGTAAAAAAAAACATAAGCTAGCAGAGGTACATATGCTAATAGCATCCATCACATGGTATTTAACATGTTTTAGGACAAAAAAAATACAGAAAAAACAGGACTTGCCTACAATGTCACGATCAAGAAGCTGGTTCTAACTTTGTAACATATTTTTAATCAAAAATTTACATTTTTCAGGTTTTGAAACTTATCAACAAATCCTTTGTTTTGTGGTTAAATTTTTGTTAGATTCCAGGGTTAGACTATACCTTGTCATTCATGTGACCCATATATTCAGGCAGCTATATGGAATATTATTTTCATATATACTCAAAAGAAGTGATAAAATTCACAAATTCTGCTGTTCCAGATACTCTTCTATGGTAGAAAAGTGAGGTAGGGCAGTGTCATTTAGAAGTGTTTATTGTTTTTTGTTAGAAGTTGTTTTTGGATTAGTATCTCCTGTTCTAGTGATTAACAGTGATTACTGAAGATGTTAATTGACTAAAATCTAATATTCCAATGTATTCACAATATTCTTATGCCCCATGGTCTTGTGAGAGACACTAGAATTGAACTAAAAACCACTGACACTGTCCTACCTCTCCCTTCTACAATAGAAGAAGCAGCAGCATTTATGGATTTTATCTTCAAAAATAATTTTCTTTATAAAAGTGATAAAAAGTATGCAATTAATAATTAAAGCTGACTCCAATCTACTGAGTGAAAGTGTTTACATAAATATTATTATATTTAGATGGTAAAAATATACATATGTGCCATGTGTGTGTGTTTGTGTCTTGTCCTGTTTCGGTTGTTAGCTTGGTTGACTTTGTGGTTCGATCTTAACACAATCAGGCTGCTTCTATAACAGTCATTGAATCACCTTCCACAGTCTCACTGCTTCTCAATTCATTACAATTGAATGGGATTTTATTGGTGCGACCATTTTAACAAGGTATGTGAGAATGTGAAGGAAGCTTGTAAGGTTAAAGCGACACTGACAAATTATGGATAGCAGGCCACTGAGTCCAAAATAAAACTGCACACATAGGGTCTGTGTCACAGATGTCACGTGACAGGGTTTGCTGTATATATAAGCAGGCACAGCAGTCAGCTGTGTAAAACAATCAGCTGTCCTAGGTGAAGGGTGGTAGCATCTTGGAAAACTTTGTGGGATGTTCTAGGGCTGCAATAGTGAAGGTTTATTGAGAAAGGACTTCTTATACATTGAGTGCCTCCCAAAAATAACAGTTGTGCCCCATGTGCCATTGATGTCAAGGTGGAATGACAAGTTCCATGAATGGTACAGAGCAGTTTGCGCTGCACACACACACACACACACACACACACACACACACACACACACACACACATATATATTTATTAGATTAGATTAGATTCAACTTTATTGTCTTTGTGCAGAGTACAGGTACTAACCAGAATCTAACCAGAAGTGTAGTGTAGAGTGTTATTTACAGAAATTGGAGTAAATAGACATTGAGATGGTACAGTGAATTGTAGTGATTGAATATTTGAATATGCCTATAGCAAATAAATAATATATGCATTATGAAGAGAGTACATGTAAGGTAACATATATAGAGTGTATGAACAGTTAAGAGGGGCTATATATATATATATATATATATATATATATATATATTTTTTTTTTTTTTTTTTTTTAATCCCCACGGTTATTAATACCTCACGCGACACACACACACACACATTTTTTTTTTTTTTTTTTTATATATATATATATATATATATA
>BRDA01027736.1:0-13778 GCA_036984385.1 Crenuchus spilurus | reverse complement strand
ATATATATATATATATATATATACAAAGCAAGATAAAATACAATAAGTTACATGCTGTTTTCTAATCTCAGTAGAGTATCTTGTTGGTTAGTGCTCAGATTATTCATGTACTGCACTGTTTTATACCTTTAAAGGGTCTCCTAGCTACTTGTGTGTGGTATACTAGTGGGACAAAGAAAAATAGAACAGAGAACATAGAGGTTGTCTTCTGTAGCTGCATTTAAGACTCATTTCTTTCATGTCTCTGCTTATTTTCTTCTTTGCTTCAACCTTACTTGTTGCTCTGGTTTGACCTGGTTGTTCCACTGAGTGATCACCCTCACCTCCTTGGTGTCACTCTCTGCCATTTCTCTCTGTTTCTCTCTCTCTCTTTCTCACTTTCTCTTTCTTTATCTCTCTCTTTCCCTCTTGCTCTCTCCCTCTCTCTGTCTGTGTTCACATCTCAGCCTGTCCATCTCATTCTTACAAGGTCAAATTAACAGCAGCACAACCTCTCCTCAGCTCCCTCAGGGACTGCTGATGTCTTCTGTGCCTTCAACTCTGTGTCCTTATCTTCGTGTGGGTAAACACTTCATGTTCCCTGATGTTTCTGCACTGTCTCACATCAATGTTTGTGTGTGCTTGTTGTTTTTGGATATTTTCAGGACAAAAATTGTTATATACAGTACAGATATATAGTAATGATTGCTGCATTAATTTGCTAATACCCTATATTGACAAAAGTATTGGAACACTCATTCATTGTTTCTTCCAAAATTAAGGGCCTAAAATGAGAGCTCATCCTGCTTTTGATGCAGCATTTGTCTCTTCTGCCAGGGAAGGCATTCTTCTAGATTTTGTAGCTTTGCTGTTAGAATTTCATTGCATCAAGGGACAAGAGCCTAAGTGAGGTCAGCATGTTGGATGTCAACTCATCACCAATTCCCCAATTCGTCTCAGTGGATTGAGCACCATCATTGCAGACAGCACAGTTCCACTGCTCCTCAGCTCAATGCTGGGGGGCTTTTTACCCCACTTTCCCACATCTGGCTTTAGACATGGTGCTAGTAGGTTCATGTTTATCTGCTCCAGAGAGTCCTATTCTATTGGCAGTACGTCTCTACAGGGACTAGACAAGCTATGTGTGTATTTGTACATCTGTGTCAGCAATTGCTGCAATTTAAAGTAGCTGAATGTGTTTATTAGATGGGGTGTTTGCCAACATTGGGACATATAATGTAACTTTTTATTAATGCTGCTTTTGCATTTTCCAGTTATAATATTTTAAATCATTCATATAAATACAGGCTGAAGTATGGGCTGTATATTGTTATAGTATTGCTATGAAATCAGAGGACTAATAAAAAAAAAAATACCTGTATGTTGTAGTCACAGGCATTTGAATGGAGTTTTTCAAAGATGCCATGTAGTGCAGGCTCCCATAACTTTATTAAACGATGCTTTCATTGCACTTGTGTACATTTATTTTAATCACATTAACATGTAGCACTCATTTAAGGTACAGACATTTTATATAAGTGTTATGTAACCAGTTGCAGCAGCTGCTTTGTGAGCAAAATAAGTCTTCAAATAAGCAAGGTAGCATTTATTGAGCCAACTGCTTTTTTTCTCTTCTAGTACACTAGAGGATGTTGAGGCAAAGGTTGTGTAGAGTTTGAAAAGGGAACCACAGGGAAACTGTTCAATAATGCAGAGAACAGAAAAACCAATGTGCCTGTGAGCGTAACAGAAGGCAAGAAATGAGAGAGAGAGAGAGCGAGACATATAGCTCATTTTAGTCTTTCTCTGTCTCATTCATTAATCCTGTTGCATAAGGTGCTGATTTGGGTCATGCCACTGTGTGTGGAGGTGTTTATTTAGCTTGAGGCAATGTTAAACGACTGAACGGAGGTGGGAAGAAAGCCTCTGGGGATGCCAGGACCCTCTATGGCATTAAAAATGGAAAGCACAGTGACACTGGTGGGGAAAGTAATGGAGTTCAGAATTGGTCAGTCACCTCTGAGAATCCACTATGAGTAGCCAGACTAGAATGCTGTGTTTTGGCGTCATACTGCCTGTACATGATTTATTTAGTCTCCTTTTAACTCTACGGCTCCTTTTTTAAGTATATTCACTTTCTACTGTAATGACCTTTTAGTGTCTCGGTTTCCTGTTATCGCTGACTTCAAGCAGGCTGCAGCCTACACTTCCTTTTATACTATTTTCCCCCTCAGATGAACATACTGTATAATGTTTGTGAGGGTTTTAGGCATTCATCATTTATTTTTATATAAGCATTTCCAAAATGTTTTCATGTATGCTGTTAATATGTATGAATAAAATAAAACTGATGTAGTATGAAGAAGATTTACACTACCACTTACAAGTTTTGGGCATCCCAGAATTTTCCATAACAAAAGACAGAGCGAAAATGCTGGTTAGTTCTTCATATATGCAGTTGGAGGGTTGTCATTGGTCAGATTCATGACAGAAGTTACGCTAGCTCTTCTTCTTTGTTCATAATTTATTTAAAAAAAGTAAAAAGTTAAATCATATTTTATATTAAATACAGATTTTTTTTCACATTGTTTTAAGGATCAGTGTGGTTATGAAAATCAAAAAATCTGAATCTCAAATTATTAGAACAGTTCATTTCGACTTTTGAGTAAATTACTATTCAAACTGTATCAACATTCTGGAAAAAAAAAAGAACTGTGTGACTTTACATGAAATTAATTTAACATATATGACAGTTTATCTTTTTGAATTAAATTATGAACACAAATGAACTTTGTCATGATATTCTAATTTTTGGACATACACTAGCATGTCTTTGAAGGTCATCTTATTCACCCGTAGTGAATTCTACAGGACTAACGCTAGCTCAAAGCCATGATATCCATGATATTAGTATGTCCCGTGATAACAGTGAGCAACTGTGCTAAAGTCTATTAGCTCACTGTCAACAGCTTGCTAAAAGCAGCAACACTCTCATATCTCACTCGGCTACTATATAAAATTGAATATCTGAAGCAGCAACATTTCTTGATTTTATCATAGTCTTGAAACAACATTTTATTATTTTTTGTTAAGTGTTGTCATGGAACATTTTCAATTTAATGAGTTACCTCAAAATTCATGATATCACTAAAGTGATGAAATCAATACAAGTTGCTTTTGAGCATACCTACCACTGGCTTTATTTATTTATTTGTCCACATTATTACTACATGAGGTCCAAAAATGTGTAACACCACAGATGCTTTTGCTATTTGATTCTGCACTTGTTCCTGATCTGTAAGCTTTTACATTTTTACAGCACACTTTACCTGAGGTCTTTTTCAATCTCCAGTTCACTTTGCAGTGCTTTCCTCTCAGCTCGCCTCCTTTGCTCAGTCCCTTGGTTTTCCCATCTAAGAGATAAGCCTCCCTCTGCAGCTCCCTCTCTCCACCTCTACCTGTCTGCTTTATTTTGTGGAGATAAGGCCTGCTCTCTCCTGTGGGGCTTCTGGTGTCAATACTAATATACGAGCGTCATCGATAAACTGTCAAAACCTTCTCCCACTACTCCTCCTCTCCTAGCAAGAATCTTGCCTCTGACCTTCTGTAGTGTTCTTACTTAGAATAGAGAAATGGCAGTTTCACTGAATACACTGTGAATATGTTCAAAAGAAAGGCCTGAGGTGTTTAAAACCTCCATGCCATACCTTTGATACGCTTCTGAAATATGTATCTCAAATCGTCATCTTTAGGGTTGCCACTCTTACTGTGGAAGATAAGGGACACCCCACCTCCAAACCCTAATGAGAACATCATCACAACATGAACCATTGTTTAAACAATGATATACCAGATCTGCTTGAGTTGGTCAGTCATATGTCTTCTGAAGCTCACACTGAATCATCTATGACAGATTGTATAGTTTGTTTGCTTTTTCCTAGATTTTGAAGTATTGCTGTGAGGATTTGAGATTAATGAGATCAGGATGTTGTATCCCACCTCATCCTCAACTCATCCTAAAGATATTGGATCTTGCACCATTATTCCAGAGAAAACAGCTCTCTTGCTCCACCCCAGTGTTGGGAGGCTATATATATATATATACACACCTCTAGCCCACACCTAGGTATGTTACCTGTTAATGTTTACCTGCTCCAGAGAGTCCTATTTAACACTAGAATTCCCAAACTGACGAAAATTTTTGTCATGAAAGCAGGCTCTCTGCAGGCTCTCTTCCCCCGTGCTGGAATGTGAGCCATTAAAGTAGCTGAATGCTTTCATTAGACGGAGTGTCCACAGAGATTTGGACGTACATTATATATTTCCCAAATCCACAAATTTTAGCTAAATGCTGTGTTGCATCCTAAAAATGAAAAGATGCAAATGCTATTCCAATAAATTGATGAGATGTCTGTTAAAATTAGGTGACATAAAAGGCATGATGCTACTGGCCTTGCTAATGCTAATAGGTAATAATATTTAGTACTGCTGGTTCACTCACTGTTTGCCCTGCAAAATTCCAGTCCATTATAGAATCAGTTTGTTTCTTTGAATTGAAACAAAGTCAGCAAAGTGAGTCGTCCTCCATAATGTTTGATATACTGAGTTAAAAGCAACATAATCAAATCATTTTTTCACACCCAAGAGAGGGATTTGTGTAGGAGACATAAAAGCAATAGAGATCTTACATGATGGGGGGCTATATTACTGTTTTTTCTTGTTTCCTGTGAAAAACGAAATCCCGCTTGAGGCATCTGTCACCGTTTGAGGAGACACACATCAGTCAGAGCGAGTTGTGGTTTGAAAAACGGGAACGAGAGGGAGCACCGGGCTCTGATCTCCCACAACATGTTTTGACTCGGCCTTGCTGAGGTTCTTCGGACAAGAGCCATGAGGACAGATGATTGACATGAGGAACAACAGGGCTGGCCTATGCTAACAGCTTTTTTAGGCAGTTTACTGACCAGAAAACATAACAGCAAACACTTCAACTTCCTCCGTTCAACCATAACTAATTGAATTGTAGACTTTTTACCTTCGTTACACAGTTTTGCTAAGTAGTCATTCAGTCTCTATGAAACTGCTTTGAAAATAGTTGGTTGACAAACACTTTGTTTGAGGTGTAAGGGTTCAGCTTTGTTTATTAAATCTATTTTATTTTATTTTATTTTTATTTCTAGTGACCTGAATGGCAGGCTGTAATAACATTCTGGGCAAGCAGTGGCCCAAAGGTGAGAGAAGCACATTCAGGACTGAAAGGTCCTGTAAGCCATGATTGAAGTGAGGTACCTAACCCACAACTGTTCCCAGGTCTGCAAGAGTAATGGGACTTTCCACCACTCTGACCATGTGTAGGCTCACTTCCCTCAATTGTTTGTTCAAATTTCTTTGTATGTAGCACTGTGGTGAGTTTTTCCTTCCGTTCTTTTTCTATATTCACAATGATTGTCTCAGTAATATATAAACTTACTTACAAATCTTAACTAATTTAATGGTTAACAGAACAATCATAAGATAAAGTGGATAAAGTAAGATTTTATGCAGCTTTTTGCAGACCTTAAAGTCTGTCCTCTCCAAACTGGAGATACTTAGAAATCAGATTTGATCTGCCTGCTTGAAAAGGCCATTTTTAAAGTCACATTCAAAGCCACTGGCTTAGTCATGTTCAAAGAGTCTGAACAGATATCTTCCCACAACCGCTCACTGGCTAATTACCTTATTTTTACCTTATGTGTGACATAAAAGGCAAAACTGTTGCTTTGTATATAAAGCGGCTTTTTAATTTCATTTTTTAAGTGGTCATACTTTTGACAAGCAACCACCCTCACAGCAGCCAGTAGGTAGAATAAAGCTATTTTAAACAGGTTTTATTGCTACTACAGCTTGAATTCCTTCCTGCTCCTCTCTCTTTAATCAACAGGAAGTGAGTCGGCTTCAGCCGTGTTACTATGACAACAGTGCCGTAATGCAGCAAATGGTGGCGTATTAGCGGTGATGGCTTACGTGAGGCCTAACAGTCTCCCAGCCAGAGCCTGAGAAACCTCAGCAATTAAGTGCACTTTTATATCATTATGCCATGGTGATCCATGAGCAGATACAGAGACCATACAACAGCAGCCAGTTGCACCAGGTGAACCTCAGTTAGCCCTTAAATTGTAATGTAAATGTTAAGAGTAGTTAGTCAACTAGTGACACAAGAATTTCACTTGCACCACAAATACATTACATGTTAACTTTGCGTAAAACAAAATATTGTCTCACAGAAACATGTTCACTCTCTGCAGCCAATCAGTAATGCTATCTTACATAAACAGAAAACATTACATGCATGGTCTCATGCAGTGAAATCACTGCAGAGGTGCAAGGTGACTTTATAAAGCATGGACACAGCATTGTTTCTAAACATTGAGACAACCACAGGTGTAGCGCCCACTGTTTTTCTCCTCTAAATAATCTTTCCAGCTACAATGTCTGTTTTCTACAATTTTCCTTATGCTAATGCTGGCACAATTTTTTCCTCCAGAAACAAGTGTTTTAAACATTATATTATGATACGATACTTATACTATGAGTATACTATGACTAATAATACTACAATATTTAAGCTATATTGTAAGAAGGTGTGGTTATACAGCCTTGGGAGGAAGACACTGCTGCAGCCAGGGATGCCAGGTTCACAATTTTCCAGACACTATGAGCTAATTTGAAAATTAATTCAGAAGTTAAATTTCAAAGGTGTAGGTGCGTTTTTTTTGTACGCACTTCTTGTTAAGTGATTCATATTTAATAATAATAATAATAATAATAATAATAATAATAATAATAATAATAATAATAATAATAATGTCATTGTAAAAAATGCTACAATAAAAGTATACATTTGAATATAATATTAAAAACCGATTTAAGAGTAAGTATGCAGTATTTTGCAGTATGCAGTATTTTGCTATCTATAGCCTGTTTTTTTTATATTTGTGAAACTTTAGATTTTGATCTCATTTGAAATGCAATTTTGAGATTTTGACAGCATCTGAAATGAATCTTTTAGAGATGTTGGATATTTTTACTGATCCTTGCAACACTGTGTTAAGTAGCTCTTTCTAGCTTGTACTTGGACTTGTCTTGACCAGTCTCTCCAAATTACCTTTTAAAGAGCTTTTTACTTCTTTTAACCGTCATGTGTTCACAGCAGAACATGAGTTAAACAGGACCAGAGTGAACCAACGCTTTAGTGTCTTTGGTTTGTTTCAACCAGTACCTGTAGGATCACTCTCAGGAGGAGGCCGGGTAACCAAACCAAGATGCCCAATGACTTCAGCTTTGGTTTCTACTGTGTATACTCTGGCTTCAAATTTGAAAAGATGGCTGTGCTGTTTTGGCTTCATTACTATAAAATGAGCTTGAGCCGCCCATTCATTTATACATTCTATGGGTTTACCGGTCAAATTTGGCTATTTTGACAAAGAAGTTTCTTAATAAATTCCACAGCATTTTTAAAGGCTACATTTTAAATTTACTATGACAAAATGCACACAAAAATACAAAATAGACAAAGAATAGATGATAAGAGTGTATAAATCAGACATTAAAGAGGATCTTAAAATAAGCAGAGGATAGCTGAGAAAGTGGACGGCTCAGTGTTCGATGGTGACAAGTACAGAGGAAAGTACCAAACAGGAGAGGAGCCTTTCCTGGCATTAACAACTAATATACAGATACATTTTCCAATATCTGGCAACCCTGACTGTCTGTTACATCTCTTGTATGTTGTTCTGCAGCTGCTTTATATTGTAGCTTGACAGTGCTCTCAGTGAACGGTCAATAACATTAGCCAAACTATTACTATTTGAATTTGCTTAATGACAAAAAAACTACTTAATTTGATTTATATTTTAAATAAAATCTGTTATGTTTTGGCAACACAAACCAATACATATTTTATTTTTATTTAAGTTTTCCCATTAGTCTAAACAACAGTCATTTTAACAGTTTCCTTACAGCAGGGGTGTAATGCATAATATTAGCTATTACTTTAAATGTAAAAGAAACTAGTATAACTTCACATTTAAAACTGCATCATTCTTCATTACATTTGGAGAACACAGAATAAACAAAACATGGTCCTGGTAGATTAAACTTTAGTAATGAGTAATGAAAAACCTATGAAAATCAAACAAATCACTTGAACTAGAAACTTTAATGTAATTATTTGTTCTCATTTTCAGATGATTGTATTTGATGTTTTTCCATCACACTCTCCACCACAGACAATTTGCAGTCACATATAGAAAAGACAGTAAATACTAGGCACACAACAACTGTGTCCACCGTTTAATAACAGCATTATTTCATAAGGACTGCCTGGGCTGGGCCAGAATTATCCTGTTAGAGAAATTGTCATTTACGTAAGTCTGAAATCCAATCAGGATTTTTGATTTAATCCTTTTAGGATGGAATACACTGAGGGATTTGTAATATTTAGTTGAATATATAAGTATGTCAGTGGGGGAAATAGTTCTCTTTAAAATGAGTTGCGTTTTTAAGCCGAGCTCCAAGGTTTCATGTTATGCTTCTCTATAGTTTTTTTTTCCTGTTTGTTAATCTACAGAACTGGTTTCCGATCAGCTTAAAATAGTAAATACCAAATGGCCCAATGCATCCTGTCATGATATAGCTGTCTGTTCTGATCTCTCCCTCCATTCCCTCTTCAATTTTGAGGATTATTTAGAAATGCAGGTTATGGCCGTGTTTCACCTCACCTGTGTGCGTTCAGGCTGTTGACAGGCTCAGAGGAGACAGCTCAGAGAAAACTGAATTTGCGCCTCAGCGATTCTCATCCCTGTTCACTCTGCAGATTATCATCTTTTCTGGACTTGTCACAGAGGCAAATCTCTTGCTATACAGTGTCAAACTGGAGGCTGAAACCATTGCCACACAGTACACCTGGCCAGGTGCAGTACGATTACACCAGTGCCACACACTTCGCCAGGTGCAGCAATGAACCGTGGGTAATAGAGCCCAAGTTCCAGTTTTTTCGGCATTGCCTAAGCCTAGTATTAGACTAAGTCAGTGTTTCTCAACCAGGGGGCACTCTCCCAGTGGGGTGCGAGCATGGGGGACGTGGGCAGGGAAAAAATCACAAAACATCCCAGACTCAGTGACTATTTGTACAAAGGCGATGCAGCAAATGGTTGCGTTTCCATTGCAGTTTTTGCGCAAAACTTTATCGATATTCTGTTTTGTCGAAAAAAACAATTCAACAAAACAAGTTTCGCAGTTGCGGTGTTTCCATTAAATGCGAAATACTATTGTAAAATCACATGTGGATATGTTTGTTCTCGCGATAAGTCATTACAAACATAGCGGCAATGGATGTAAACACATACTTCAGCTTTATACATACTGCTACCACGGTTTTAGCGCTCATCATCAGCCGTCAGAGGAGACGGCGACTTATCGAGACTTTGGAGTGACAAGCCCCTTATACTTGGGAGCGGCTACGTATGCGCTGTTTTTGGGAAACTGTAGTTGATGATTTTACAGAAGAGCTGTGGATTCAACATTTTAGAATGACACACTCAACTTTTAATGAACTTTGCGATGCTATGAGATCTCTAGTGGAGCCAGCTGCACATTGTCCAAGGATTCTCCTTGTTATTCCAAATATGCCACGTCATCTTCATCCTCTTACTTTCTGTTGTTGTTTTCTTCTGCATCGTCTTTTTCGCCATTAGAAACGTCCGGTTGTTGATCACGTGACTCCCTTAATACGAAAAAGTCAGTTCGAGTGTTTCCATTACACTTTTACAATATAAACCAATTTCGATACGACTGAAAAACCACCTCATCTTAGCGCAAAAGACTTTTATCGAAAAACGTTTTTTCGAAATTGTCGTGTTTCCATTAAGCAAATATTTATTCGCAATTCTAATTTGCGACATTTCATGGTCAATGGAAACGCGACTAGAGACAGATTATTATAACGCACAAATCAGCCACACAGCTTCATTTCAAATCCACCAATCAGAGAGCAGTATTCTGAACTGGCGTGACATCAGTGACTGTCCGACAACACGCGGTGCGCCTCTCTAGTTCTCTCGTCATGTTTATTTGTGTTCTTGCTGTTTTTTTTTTTTTTTTTTTTTTTAATGGCAGAAGAAACAATGATTAGTTTTGCCAATTAGTCAAATTGTTGGTAAACTAGTCAGTTAAAGCCCTAAATGCGATTTGTGCTATTATAAAATCTCATATGCTGAGGATATACAACATATTGTGGGTGTATGTTCTGCATTACCACCAAAAAGGAGTCAAAGGTAGATAGAGAGAGAGAGAGAGAGAGAGAGAGAGAGAGAGAGAGAGAGAGAAAGTGGGTCATCAGGCACACTCGCTCTCTGCCTCACTAGAGCAGTAGCACTCTTGTCAAGCAGGTCCCTGCTGAGCTCAATCGATGGTAGTGTGTGTATGGAGTGACTCCAGCTGTAACAGGGTCAGTGTGGTGGTGGGTGCGGAGGTTGCCACTGTGAATCAAGTCTCACCGTGTCTTTGGCTTGAACTCCCAAAGTGATTCTGTACCTGCGGCCTACGGATCGTCTGATCATGGGGAGCTTTTGAAGCTTTAGGCTTTTAAAAAAAGAGCATTAGGACACCAACAAGGCCATCTATAACCAACTCTATTTCAACTGGCTGGCTTTTTCCTACCCATCCGGGTCACTGTGATATCACCTCATTAGATGTAATATTTGAGGCTTATTTTATACATTTTGTTATTCAGACTTTCTACATATATGTGATATTATGAATTTAAAAACACGTCAGTGGTGTTTACTGTTATACTGTCTTAGCTTACACCTTATCCGTAAGTATGAACTCTTTGGCCTATGTGCTTTAAGTGAGGTAAGACAGTGTTTCTAGTTTCATTTTTGATGTGCTCACAAAGTTGTTGACAGTGAGCTTACAGGCTTTAGGGCAGCTTTTTACTCTCCAAGGCATTGTGGGGATGTTGTGGATAGACTACAATAAAGGATGTTAATCCAACAACCCTAGGAAAACAATATGCACTTCAATAGGATATATTAGTCCAACTTCAACCTTGATAAAAACAATATACACCAGAATACACAACATCACTTTTGTCCATAAACTAGTCCTTTTCTATTTAATGCGATGGTATTTGAGCTCTAACCTATATGTATTGGCAAAATAGACTTCTGAGATGTCAGTAGAACATTATGGAAGTTGCTCTTGGTAAGAGTGTTTGCTTTATACTGTAAATGTAAATGTAAACAACCTAAGTCAACACTCTGCACCCTAGAGTTGGGGGTATTTGTCCATATGCACCTCAATAAATACTATTAATCACTAGGAGATATTACTCCATAACCAACACCAATGAACACTATTAATCATTAAAATAAGATATTAGTCCATAAACAACCTCAATAAACACTACAAATCACTAGAATAGGAGATATTAGTCCATAAACAGCGTCAATAAACACTACAAATCACTAGAATAGGAGATATTAGTCCATAAACAACCTCAATAAACACTATTAATCACTAGAATAGGAGATAGTCCATTAACAACCTCAGTAAACACTATTAATCTCTGAAATATGACATATTAGCCCATAAACAAACTCAATAAACACTATTAATCACTAGAATAGGAGATATTAGTCCATAAACAGCCTCAATAAACACTACAAATCACTAGAATAGGAGATATTACTCCATAAACAACCTCAATAAACACTATTAATCACTAGAATAGGAGATATTAGTCCATAAACAACCTCAATAAACACTATTAATCACTAGAATAGGAGATATTAGTCCATTAACAACCTCAGTAAACACTATTAATCTCTGAAATATGACATATTAGCCCAAAAACAAACTCAATAAACACTATTAATCACTAGAATAGGAGATATAAGTCCTTAAACAACCTCAATAAACACTATGAATCACTAGAATAGGAGATATTAGTCCATAAACAACCTCAGTAAAAACTATTAATCTCTAAAATATGAGATATTAGCCCATAAACATCCTCAATAAACACTATTAATCACTAGAATAGGAGATATTAGCCCATAAACAAACTCAATAAACACTATTAATCACTAGAATAGGAGATGTTAGTCCATAAACAACCTCAATAATCACTATTAATCACTAGAATTGGAGATATTAGTCCATAAACAGCCTCAATAAACACTGTTAATCACTAGAATAGCATATATTAGTCCATAAACAACCTCAATAAACACTATTAATCACTAGAACAGGAGATATTGGTCAATAAACAACCTCAATAATCACTATTAATCACTATAATTGGAGATATTAGTCCATAAACAGCATCAATAAACACTATTAATCACTAGAATAGGATATATTAGTCCATAAACAACCTCAATAAACACTATTAATCACTAGAATAGGAGATATTAGTCCATAAACAACCTCAATAATCACTATTAATCACTAGAATTGGAGATATTAGTCCATAAACAACCTCAGTAAACACTATTAATCTCTAGAATATGAGATATTAGACTATAACCAACACCAGTAAAAAATGTCAATCGCTTGAATAGGAGATATTAGTCAATAAACAACCTCAGTAAACATAATTAATCTCTAGAATATGAGATATTAGTTCATAAACAATCTCAATAAACACTATTAATCACTAGAATATATGTTATATCACATAAAACATAATAAACCCTATTAATAACTAGACTATGATATATTAGTCCACAACAACTTTAATAAACACTATTAATCACTAGAATAATATTTATATTATATATATATTCAATAATGTTTTCAATTAGAGTATTTCTTGAGATGTCCTATGATACCTTGCATTAAATATGTGCTACACATGTGACAGAGGGTTAAAAACTGCATTGAAGCTCGCTGTGCACAACAGGTGGGAGACACCAAAATCATATATATGGATTGTTTAGAACATATTAAGAGCATGTTGAAGTTTTATTGTAGCATTGACCTTTTCAGTACTCTTGAAACCAAAGGCTGCAATATGCAAATGATCCTTGTAACCAGTCATAATTAGTTTTCCTGCATGCATCATATAAGCATCGTGACCGATTATAGTCACAGTCATAGCGTAGTGTTTGATTGAATCCATCTGTAATGTAAAAAAATTACAAATAAATAAATAATTGTTTTTAAAAGTGCACTGCAATTGTATGAATCAGTAATCATAGTTTCTTCATAATTGCTGGCCTTTTATTCATATTGTTCTGCCCTTTGAAGCACTGCTTGATTTTGTGATGGCAAATAATTGGACAGAATTCTCTGATGATTTGAAAATGGAGGTAACAGCAAACATAATGTTAGTGGGGAAATTTTTAAATGCAGGAGAAATTGGCTGTCCCTGCCACTCGGTTAAGTGACCACTGTGCTGTTAGAAGAATTTGAGCAGGCCTGATGGTAAAAGCAGCCAGCCTGAGAGCATCGGCCATGTTCCATCTCAGCTTAACAGCCAATTACTGACATACACGCACATTTATGAGTGACAACTGCACTGATCGATCGCTTGCTCCCTCACACATCTTCTCGTGTGAGTGTGTGTGTGTGTGTGTGTGTGTTAGTTAGGATTCTCTCCTTGCTCAGTGCTAAATCCTTTATTTTGCTTGGTGGGATTAAGGCTCAAAAAGTCTCTCATTTGACTCCAAAACCCTCTGGGGCTCCAAAAGAAGAGGAAAAGAAATCCATTTCTCTCTCTCTCTCTCTCTCTCTCTCTCTCTCTCTCTCTCTCT